>CM042171.1:67324622-67341191 GCA_023376005.1 Doryteuthis pealeii
ATTTGCTTGAAGCATTGTTAAATTTTTTTTCTTTTTTTTTTTTCCTCTTCTTTTTTTTTTCTTTCTCCTCCTTTCTTTTTTCTTTATGTTATGAATGAAATGAGCGAATAACTGTAATTTCTTATTTTTTTTAATGTCTGTTGAAAATGAATGTTTGAACCCTGCCTTGTATATGTATCCAATATTGTCTGTTGATCTTCTGGTGAATATTGCAACAATGTAGCCATATCGAATTCAAAATAAAAACCGTCACATAGAAAAATTCATATACTTAGCTTTTATTTTATTTTATTTTTTTATTCTCTTTATTCATAACATAAAGAAAAAGAAAGGAGGAGAAAGAAAAAAAAAAAAAGAAGAAGAGGAAAAAAAAAAAAAAAATTATAACCACACAAAAAAAACTTAAGCATGTACATTTCTGATATATACCTCTGAAGATGAAGTTTCTACTTTGAAATCGATAAGACAAAAATAACATCCTTTTGTTTTTATTTTTTATACACATTGTAATTGCCTTCAAATCATTAATATATATATATATATATATATATATATGAGAGAGAGAGAGAGAGAATAAGATATATAGATATAGATATATCTTTATTGGCTAGGCCATTAGATGTTTTCCACTTGATTGGCTATAATGCACTGTCATTCATTCATCCTTCTTCTTCAACATTGGGAAGAACAACATGAGCAAGAATGATATAAATATATCGTATATCATATGAATAAAAATATACATATATGAATACACACACATTCACACACACACACATATATATATATATATATTATATGAATAAACACAAATACAATATAATTATAATACATATATGAATAAATACATATATAATATATATTATGATCATACATACTATATGAATAATTACAATAAATTTGAAATTGGGTTGTTGATTGCACTTCTTATGATATGGGCAGGACATGGCACAAGGTCATTTATTAAGCAGAGTGCCACTGATTCCACTTCTTATAATGATAGCCATTATGCTAAGGGCACTTCCATCTTATGTTTAATGTAAGTAAAAAAAAGTCGACAGGGCGGCCTAATATCAGTGAGGGAGATTCTTTTTACATCTGAAGTAGAGCGCCACACCTACCATCAGCTCCTTACTTTACTGCACAGATCCCTGTGTTACTCATACGCTGAGTTGGCGAGGGCCGGTATCAAACCAGGAACCTTGTGATTACTTAACGAATGCTCTACCGACTGAGCTAAACCTAATATACATAAAAGAAACATGTATAATATAAATGCATAGCAAATACAATTTTAAAAAAAAAACTTAATGCATTTTAGATCATTTTTTTTTTACAGGCGTGCAATGCCTGTGTCAGCCAAAGTATTCAATATTCCAACAAATGATGAATGATAAAGTAGCAACATTAACGCATACACAAGTTTCACAATTGCAAACATTATCCACTTCTAATATTTGTATTGAACAGCAAGTGATGTCAGCAAGACTTTAAATATCTCGACTGCATCCACTGCACCAAACCCAAAAAAAAAGAAAAAAGAAGTGGGTGTTCTGACACCAAATTGCATCTGATGACAAGGCTACAATTATAGAGGTCTGGGAAGTATCGAGTCAACACTGACCTATCTGTGTGGATACTGGATGTTGTGAGGAGGACTTGCCAGGAGCAATGACAGGAGTGTCCTGAAATTAAACTGCATTTGATGGTGAGGCTACAGTTCTAGAGGTCTAGGAAGTGTTGAGTACCTCTTCATTGCTATTACTCCCAGATCAACTCTGACCTACTCTGTGCAGATACTGGATGTTGTGATGAGGACTTGCCAGAGCAATGACCAAAAAAACTGTGGAATATAAAATTGAAGGTGATACTAATTGTATTTGGTACCCTAGGAACAGTCCTCAAAAGTTTTAGCACTGTTAAGATCAACTAAAATACTCAGAGGTGTCATGGAGACTAGATGTCACACAGACTCCATTGAAAGACCATCAGCTATCACTGGCATGAAAAACTCATAATAATAATAATAATAATAATATCCCAGCAAGAAGACCAGACCTAGTGTTGATTAACAAAAAAGAAAGAACTTGTCAACTGGTGGATTTTGCAGTGCCAGCAGATCACAGGGTGAAGCTAAAGGAAAATGAAAAAAATGGACAAATATCTGGACCTTGCCAGAGAACTGAAAAAGTTATGGAATATGAAAGTCAAAGTGATACCAATTGTAGTTGGTGCACTTGGAACGGTCCCAAAAGGATTGGAAAAGGGTTTGGAAAGTCTGGAAATCAGAGGAAGGATTGAAACCATTCAGAACACTGCACTGCTGCAATCTGCCAGAATACCCAGAAGAGTCCTGGAGACCTGAGGAGACTTGCTGTCACTCAGACTCCAGTGAAAAACCATCAGCTAATGCTGATGTGAAAACTCAAAAGAAATAATAATAATAATAATAATAATAATAATAATAATAAAAACTTTGGAACATGAAGGTAAAGCTGGAACCAACTGTAATTGGGGCCCTTAGAATGGTTCCCAAGGGTTTGGAGACTGGAAGAATTGGAAATCTGAAGAAGAATCAAGACCATCCAAACGACAACACCATTAAAATCGACTAGAATACTCAGAAGAGTCCTGAAAATCTGAGGAGACTTGCTGTCACTCAGCCTCCAGAGAGCCACAAGCTTAGGCAGTTGTGAAAAACCTTCATAATAATAATAATAAGAATAATAATAATAATAAGAAGAATAATAATACTAAGAAGAAGAAGAAGAAGAAGAAGAGGAAGAGGAGGAGGAATGAAAGGAAAGAAGAAATTAAAACGAAGGAAAAGAAAGGAAGGAAGGAAAAGAGGAAGAGAGTAAGAAAGGAAGAAAGAAAGAAAGAAAGAAAGAAAGAAAATGACAGAAGAAGAAGGCATATAAAATTTTCAAAAGAAAAGAAGGAAAAATTATAATGAACAGAAGATAAAGGAATAGAAAAGAAAAAAAAAAAAAAAAAAAAATTAAAAATGAAAGGAAAAAAATTCTTTCAATGAATAAATGGCAAAATAAATGAAATTAAGAAGAAAAATGAATGAATGAGAAGAATTCAAAGGAATAAATAAAAGAGAAGAAAAAAAAGTGAGGAAATGAAATATATGCAAAGAGAAATAAATAAATAATTTTTTTTTAAATATATAAAAAACATCAAAATGGATTTTAAAACCAAAAAGCTGGGTTGGAGGCAATTTGTATTCTGAAGATAAATAATTACGAAAAGTAATTAATTGAAGAATAATGAAAATTGACAAAGGACTTCCTCTTTTACACATTGCTCTTTTAATGAACCTGTTTTTGGAATCTCTATAAAAAGAAATTCTACCAAAACATTGGAATCAACATGTCATCCACAATGTAACAACTGACTACAGCCAATAGCAAGGAAGGTCTACTTCAAATAGCAAAATATACAAAAGATAAAAAATGAATTAAGAATGAAATGTTAATTTTCTACAAAATATGAGGTGTGTTCAAAATGAGATTGAACCTGTATTTACCAATGCAGGAATAAACAATGAATGAAACATTAATTTTCTTGAAAATAGTCCTCTTGGCTGAGACGGAAGCTGTATTTACCAATGCAGGAATAAACAATGAATGAAACATTAATTTTCTTGAAAATAGTCCTCTTGGCTGAGACTGAAAGCTGTATTTACCAATGCAGAAATAAACAATGAATGAAACATTAATTTTCTTGAAAATAGTCTCTTTGGCTGAGACTGAAGCTGTATTTACCAAGACAGAAATATAACAATGAATGAACATTAATTTTCTTGAAAATAGTCCTCTTGGCTGAGACTGAAGCTGTATTTACCAAGACAAAAATAAACAACGAATGAAACGTTAATTTTCTTGAAAATATGAGCTGTGTTCAAAAAGTATTGAACCTGAAGCTGTATTTACCAAGATAGAAATGAATAATGAAAGAAACGTTAATTTTCTTTATAATACGAGATGTATTCAAAAAGTATCAAGACTGAAGCTGTATTTACTAAAACAGAAATGAACAATGAATGAAACGTTAATTTTATTTAAAATTCGAGGTGTATTCAAAAATAATTGAGACTGAAGTTGTATTTACCAAGACAGAAATGAACAACGAATGAAACATTGATTTTCTTGAAAATGCAAGGTGTGTTCAAAAAGTATCAAGACTGAAGCTGTATTTTTTTGTTGGGTACTCAATTTTTCTTTCAAAGTTTTTTTTAAACTTATTTTTTATAATTCATTTTGATCTATTTAACCCATAGATGGAACCCAGACAGATACTACCACTCTAAGATAGAAATAAACACTCAAAGGAACATTGGTTTTTCTTCAAAATACAAGGTGTGTTAAAAAAATATTATGACTGAAACTGTATTTACCAAGACAGAAATGAACAATGAAAAAAACATTAATTTTCTTCAAAATACAAGGTGTATGCAAAAAGTATCCAGATTGATGCTAAACCCCTCGTAAGAAATTGACCTTGTGTCACACCCTACTCATGCAGAGGGTATGGTAGATATATATATATATATATATATATAATATATATATGGCTTCAAGTAACAATAATAATAATCCTTAGTACACAATTATAGCTTCAAGTACTCATTCTTTACAAATATACAGATAATATTTGAATAGAGTGGACCTGGGACAAAGGACAACAATGGGGGTACTCCCCTCTCCCCAGAGCTCTAACAGATGCTAAACTCCCCTTAAGAAATTGACCTTGTGTCACACCTTACTCATGCAGAGGGTTTGGTAAATATATATATATATGGCTTCAAGTAACAATAATAATAATCCTTAGTACTCAATTATAGATTCAAGTACTCATTCTTAATACAGATAATATTTGAATAGAGTGGACCTAGGACAAAGGACAACAATGGGGGTACTCCGCCTCTCCCCAGAGCTCTCTAACACATACAGTTTAGTGTCATGACAAGGACATTGTAATCAAGTGTCAAAGTCTTAAACATGTTAATCAATTGCTGGTGAAGACATACAACTTAATAAGTCCAATGTAAATAAATCACTTGAGAAGAAATATTGAAAGATGACCGACAATAGCCGTTATCTCAAATTGAAATATTCTACCAATCATTTCTAATCACTGTCATCTTTAGCTTTATGATTTATTGATCAAGCAACAAATAAAACTATTATATTACTCTTACTGTTGGTTGGTTGGTTGTTGGATTTTATGGCATGTCAACCCTTGTTGGGTTATTTTATGCCAAAGACAGTTTTGTTCATTCTTGATGGCTACTTAAAATTTCTTAACACCCAATCATTTTTTTAAAATACATTTTTTGTTAACTTATCTTCTTACTCTTACTACTGTAATTCAATCATGTTTAAAGTCTTCATCGTTGTCAATAAGTTCGAACTCCAGTCCAGTTATTATGTTCAGTTTTGGACTATTACCCTTGGGAAGTATATGAACTCCCTTATCCCCTTTATCATAAAACTATCATATTACTTTTACTATTGGTTGGTTGGCTAGTTGTTGGATCCTATGGCATGTCAACCCTTGTTGGGCTATTTCATGCCTAACACAGCTTTATTCATTCTTGATGGTTAGTTAAAAGTTATAATCTATTAATAAAGGAGATTCGCTTCCGGTTTTTGTCTGTAACAAAAACTACGTCAATGATTACGTCACACTACCTAAAATCATCATAACATAGAATAAATACACTCAAAATTTGAGCATGCAATGTTAGACAGTCCTCATTGGTTTTTTAAACAAGTTTTAATAAATACATACCTTGTATTATCTATCTATATATAGTTTTTTTTTTTAATATATATTTAAAGTTATCAGAACTAAGTTTACATTTCAATTTTTTTATATTTTTAACTCCTTTAATAAAATTATTTATTTTTTACTCCCTTAATAAATTTGATGATTTTACTTTATTTATGATACAAACTCTCTGATATTAAATTTTCAACTACCATCCCCTCAGGCAATATTTATTTTACATCGCCCAGAGGGCGTTTTTTTATTTTGCTAATAATAATAATATCTTTTCGGCTAGTGTATTAGGTCTGAGACCTTATAAACATTCATCTTAATTCCACAGAATCTAACATTGCCTTAAAAGAGTTTAGAGATGGGGCATTCACTATTGATGATGGTAGTTTATTCAATGTATTCACCACTCTGTTACTAAAATAATTTTGTCTTGCATTTGCTTTACAAAATTTTTTTAAAGAGTTTTCATTTATGACCCCTGGTATTAATATTTTGAGCAATGTTTAGTAGGTCAAAGTTCGTTGAATAAAATCCATGGGTATATTTGTAGACTTCAATCATACCCCCTCTTGTACGTCAATAAACCAAATTTGTAAACTTTTTAGTTAACTTATTTTCTTCTATTTAACCAAAAATAAAATCTAAGAACGTTTAAATAGAAAAAAATCCGGTAATGTCACATGTGAATAACAACAATATAATTATTACATTTTTTGTTGTTGTTAAATATGATGTAAGAAAAGAAAAATGTGAATTAGTTTGATGTTTTTGCAATACGATAGAATACAAATAAAATATCTCTAAAAAATGCTATGAAATTTACAAGATAGGCAAAAAAATATAAAATAAAAAAAGGTTATTACGGTCTCTAATTAATTCCAACAAAAGAAAGAGGGTTAGTGTTTCAGGTCAAATAGATTAAAAAAAACATCAGTATTAAAGAATGTGTTTAAAAAAATTGAGTTTGAAAAAAATAAAAATTGAATACCCAACAAGAATGACTAGAACAAAATATCTTTGGCATAAAATAACACAGCAAGGGTTGACATGCCATAAAAAGCAACCATCCAATAAAACTATTATATTACTCTTACTGGAATTCAATTATGTTTCAAGTCCTCATCAGTATCAAGAAGTTCAAACTCCAGTCCTGTTTGGACTATTACCCTTGGGAAAGATATGAACTCCCTCATCCCCTTTACAATAAAACTATTATATTAATCTTACTGTTAGTTGGTTGAATAACTTTAACACAGTCCACACATGTACAAAATGTGAGAATAGTTGAAGAGGGGGGGGGGGGTGACAATTTTACTTTTTTCTGGATAATTTGACATGGAATTGCCCATATATATGTAAACAAATCTAGCTATTTTCAGCCGACAGTATTTGGGAGAATATGTGCTTAATTGAAGTCAGACCTAATTTTTTTAATTAATCATTAATGAATTAACTTTAAAAAATTAGGTCTGACTTCAATTAAGCACATATTCTCCCAAATATATATATATATATATATATATATATATATATATATAAAATTAAACCTAATGAGTCAGATATACCTACTAACAGTTTCGCAAGTTTGGTATATTAAATTATATATATATATATATATATATATATATATATATATATAAAAAATATATATATATACACTACAAATTCTTGAAACTTTACATCTTTCTTCAATTGTGCTGTGGACTTTTAACTTACTTTTTGTAGCTGGAATACATCATGAACATTTTTTATACTTATTATACACTTTTTTTATATATTTTTACATTAAACTCTTTTGAGTTTTTATTATGGATTACAATGCTTCAGATTTTTCAAAATAAAATTTATTTTATTTTTAACACAGAATACGCATTTTTTAAAAAAAATTCCAGCATTGAACACCAGCGTTCGTTTGTACCCCTCCTTCTAACGGTTATTTTTTCCGTCTTTCCTTCATATTTTGCTCTTGATGAAGACCGCTCTATTAAAAAGGTTGAAACAGATTTTGTCAGCAAACTATTAACATCATTTGTTTTTTCTAAAAATTCATACTGTCGGATTAACTTCCATTTACTTCATACATATATGATGGACTCTCCCGTCAATTTCGACGTATGAGGGTTCATATAATGAACATCCACACAGTGATTTGTTTATAGTGGTGAAGGCTTGTGTTGGACCATCCACACTTTTTGGCACAGTTGATAGGAAAGAATTGGTGCATCAAGGGTTGCCACAAACCCAATCAACGACCGACCTCAGGAATTTTGAATTCAGAGTCATCCCTCTCCTAGACTGGTTACCTACCCAAGGCTGAAGGGCCCAGTCTTCCCTACTATTTAACCCATAGCTAGGGGGAGAATATATGGATTCATACCTTTAGTGCTATGTGAAATGTCAACAGCTTTGCCTAGGAATTGAACTCGAATCGACAAGTCCATTTACCACGACTCTAACATACATACATATATATATATATATATATATATATATATATATTATATATAAAGTGATTTGCATTTGTGGGTTCCTGTGAAAGATGCAAATCAGAAACACTAAAAATCACTTGCGTTCTCACCCCTGCAAATTGGCACCACTTTCTTTGCTGACAAGATTGGCGGCTGCTTGATTCTTTGTTGTCAATTCAGACTGTCACTTGATTCTTTGATAAATAACGTCTTCATAAATGTACTGAATGTGGAAGTTTTGAATGAAACGCAACATCAGTTGGTAAGGAAAAAGAAAATGTCAAACACTCAGCAAGCATAGGCGTGGCCCACACACAGACTGCACTCTCAAACGGCGCTTTTACAGTACCCCAGTTTTTTTAGAAAGTTTTTTTCAAAAATTCTTGGTCAAAAACGGTTGTTTATTTTTATTAGGGCAATCAGGAGAAGGAAAGAGGAAAGACTCACATACTTTCATTGACTGAGTTAGCCTCCTTCCACAACTCACACAGACTGCACTCTCAAACGGCGCTTTTACAGTACCCAAGTTTTTTAGAAAGTTTTTTCAAAAATTCTTGGTCGAAATGGTTGTTTATTTTTTAGGGCATCAGGAGAAGGAAAGAGGAAGACTCACATACTTTCATTGACTGAGTTAGCCTCCTTCCACAACTCACACAGACTGCACTCTCAAACGGCGCTTTACAGTACCCCAGTTTTTTAAGAAAGTTTTTTTCAAAAATTCTTGGTCGAAAACGGTTGTTTATTTTTATTAGGGCAATCAGGAGAAGGAAAGAGGAAAGACTCACATACTTTCATTGACTGAGTTAGCCTCCTTCCACAACTCACACAGACTGCACTCTTAAATGGTGCTTTTACAGTACCCCAGTTTTTTAGAAAGTTTTTTCAAAAATTTTTTGGTCAAAAACGGTTGTTATTTTTATTAGGGCAATCAGGAGAAGAAAGAGGAAAGACTCACATACTTTCATTGACTGAGTTAGCCTCCTTCCACAACTCAAAGTAAGGGGTAAGAGACAATGTGTTCATAATAGACTGGTTCTTAATAACATGTTGCCTAGAACTGAAGCTACAACATCATAGTATTAGCCTCTGTTACGATTTTTGTGGCAATCCTTTAGGCTTCAACAAGAGCTCTGTCCAGTGGAGATCCTTCGTGTTAAACAGTCCTTAGTGAAGCAGACTAAGCAATCCTTAGTGAAGAATCCTTTGGTTGTTCTTTGGTGCTCCTCAGTCTTGCAGGTCCTTCGTCAATGATTGCAAATGGACATCTGTCAATATCAGCCGATTAAATAGTTAACTAACCACGTATTCGGGCTGTTGATTGGCTAAGGTTTAAACAACGTGACCTCACTTAGTCTATAAATTTAAGTGGTGTATTGCAGCACACCTTATATACCAAAATAATTCAACAGCCTCTGACTCAATCGATCATTGAGCTGAACCTGAATCTTTAAATAACCCGTACTCGATTGAAACAACTAAACATAAAACTGCTAAAAGGTCAGTAAAATGTTACTGCCTGTCTATCATATCACTGGTTATTTTACATTACTTTTCTTCTTACGAATTACTTGTCAACTTTTGAATTCAAATGTTTTAAAATCTGCTTTACAAAATTAATAAGTGATCGCCTAAAATTTTGCAAATCAGAAATCATTGATAATTTAAAACTGGTTAACTTTCAGACTTTTTTTGGGGGGATTCCTTCGGCAAAAATACTTTTATAAACCAATTCTCAGGAGTATGGAAGCTCTAGAACTCATTTTACAGACAAAAATAGATTACAAAAAGTTGCCATCCAAATTTGGAAAGTTAGAAATCAACATAATTCCGCCAATTCTTGGAATTGGAAGCTAAAATTTTGGGGAATGTCTAACATTAACATAGTCCACACCTGTACAACATTTCAGAAAAATTGAAGCGGGTGGGTGACAAAGCCTGGATGATTTGACATGGAATTACCCATATATATATATATATATATATATATATATATATATGTATGTATGTATGTATATATATATATACATACATACATATATATATATATATATATATATATATACATACACACTATTATATACTAGAGGCATGAGGATATGCCACATTGACACCAACACATGGGAGGTAGATGCAGAAAATCAAGTGGCCTGGCACCTTCACGTTAAGCAAGGCACAAAGATGAGTGAGGTGGAGAGGAGAGTTACCTCGACAGAAAAGAGAGCCAGAAAGAGGGAGAAAAAACAGCAGCCCCAGAAATCATCACAGTTTGTGTGCAGTCAGTGCACCAAAGACTGTCACTCAGGTATAGGCCTGCACAGCCACTTGCGCAGATTTTTATTCATTAATATACTGGGGGGGGGGGACAATACGCCATTCATGGCCAACTAATATATATGGCCCAACATGTCACATACGGAGGCAGAATTCTAACAGGCCGATTTGTTTTATAGTCAATTTATGTCTGTTTCGAAAAAAATGTTAAAGCACAAACATTTGGCAAGAAGAAACTGTAAGCCCTCCTCAAGAAATACTGCTTCTCTGAAGTATCATCACTATCATTGTCTACCATAACCAGGGAATACATTTTCACATTGAAAAGATTTAATTTTTTGTGATATAACCTGAAATCATAGATAAATTGTTGGTGTATTTGTTTTGTATAAGTATATTTTTTAAGACTATTTTCTTTGTAGTCTGTTAACAATCTTTTATTATTATATTTCTGAAGAAAAAAAAAAGACAACCAGTTTGTATATTTTTGTATAGTTTTAACATTTTTCGAAATAGACATAAATCTATACATATATAAAGGACAGTTGTGTATATGTGTATGTCCGGAGGAAACTTTGAAAATAAAACAATTATCCATCTATACATATATAAAGGACAGTTGTGTATATGTGTATGTCCGAGGACACTTCAAAATAAAACAATTATCATCTATACATATATAAAGGGCAGTTGTGTATATGTGTATGTCCGGAGGACACTTAAAAAATAAAACAATTATCCATCTATACATATATAAAGGACAGTTGTGTATATGTCAATGTCCGGGGGAAACTTTGAAAATAAAACAATTAACAACAAAGTAAATATATATATATGCATTCCCTATCACCAGGGCTTGGTTTTTGAGCAAAAATAATGAAGATTTTATTTATATTTGGGAAGATATTTGAAAATTAAAATTTGTATAGTAACAGAAGTTAATTGAAATATGATGTTGATAGATTGAATTATTTATATAGTTTTTTTTTTAATTGTAAATTATTGAATTAAAATTGTGATAGATTGATAGAAATTATATTGTTGATAGATTGAATTATTTATATTGGTTTTTTTTTTTATTGTAAATTATTGAATTAAAATTGTTGATAGATTGATAGAATTATATTGTTGATAGATTGAATTATTTATATTGTTTTTTTTTTTTTAATGTAAATTATGAATTAAATTGTTGATAATTGATAGAATATTGTTGATAGATTAATTATTTATATTGTTTTTTTTTTTTAATTGTAAATTATTGAATTAAAATTTCTTACCATATGTTATATATTTACATGAGGATCTCACTTGTGATAAGTAATAATGGATCTGTGAGACTAACTTTTTAAAAATCACCCCTCTACCCAGGTGAAGACTAGTTGACTATAAAACAAATCAGCCTGTTAGAATTCTGCCTGCTTAAGTGACATGTGGGGCCGTATATATTAGTGGACTGTTTGCCATCATCCTTAGTGGACGTAAAGGAGTCAACAGCAATATATACACACCTCGCAACTGACATTGGTTAATTTTAGCTTTGATGTAGAAATTGTATGATGCCACGTTTGTCAATGGAATAGGCATTCCCATCTATTTTTTCCGATACTTACAAATTAAATGTTCTATTATTTCAACTCTTGTAAGTGATATCTGCAAAGGCCACATGCTATTCTTGGAATTGAGCCAAAACAAACACACCACATCTTTGGCAATTTCAAGATGACATTTATCAAGAGAACGTAAACCATCTCTTAGTTGTTTCATCACATCTTTCAAATGATCAAAATCACGAAGATGTTGGGGGTGTAGGGAATTATCTTCCCTTTGCCTGGAAGAGTTATCTTCCCGCTGTGTTGCCGTTTGTTCCCACTAGGAGACCTCTGGTATATAAGCGGCTGATTCAAATGCTTCTGTCTCTCTTTCCTTACTGCCTCTGAACGAGCACATGGGTTAGACTTATGTCTACCCCCTTCTCGGGGCTTTGCCCCCCTTTACATTACTGTAAGTCTTTTATACAGCATGGACTATCCTTTAGTTCCATGTCTGTAACATTTATATTTTATGTACATTCGGGTATCTCGTTTATACTTAAATATTGTATCTTGTATTTACCATTCATGAATGTGTCCTTTTATCTCTACTCTTATATCTTATTTGTATCTTATATATCTATGTACTTTATGTATCTTATCTTTTCCATGTGCTGTTATATATATTAAATGTTTTGTCTCACAACGTGTTGGAATTGTATGTTCATTATTTAACCTTGAATCTTACAACTGGAGACCCCGACGTGATGTCTACACCACTACAGGGGTAACAATGACTGGATTCTTTCTCAGATTGTAAACTCCCCCACCCATTAATTAAGATACACTTGCTTACTATGAATCTTGATTTAGTCTTGTACAACCTCATTTATGTGCATAGCTAACAAAAGTTGTTTTTATTGCCCTGTGATATTTGCCTTTAAATATAGAAACTTAAATCTAAAAGAAATACACATTCATCAGCTCTACTGGCCAGGGAGATATTCCCTTGCCACTTGGCGGCCTATGACTGGTGAATAAAGCTTAAGTCATAAAGCACCTTCTGTCTTAGTCTCTTTCTTTTCTTCCCTTGAATTCCTTCTTTTCAATAAGGAATTTGCCTGCACCAAGAACATTCAGCTAACTTTAAACCTTAAAAAAACAAAAACTCTTGCCACCCCATAAACCCACAAGGTTGATATGCCATTAAACAAAACCTCTTGCCACCCCATAAACCCACAAGGGCTGATATGCATTAAACAAAACCTCTTGCCACCCCATAAACCCACAAGGGCTGATATGCCATTAAACAAAACCTCTTGCCACTCCCATAAACCCACAAGGGCTGATATGCCATTAAACAAAACCTCTTGCCACCCCATAAACCCCACAGGGCTGATATGCCATTAAACAAAACCTCTTGCCACCCCATAAACCCACAAGGGCTGATATGCCATTAAACAAAACCTCTTGCCACCCCATAAACCCACAAGGGCTGATATGCCATAAACAAAAATAACCAACCAAGCAATGCTACATTTTGTACAAATTTTCATTCCACTGAAAGAGACGTCTAAGAAGGTTGACATGCCATAAAATCCAACACTGGTATGTCCATGTGTGAGAGTCCATATGTGAATATCATTCCAACACATATTAGCCACAATGCCACCAAGACAAATGATGAAAATCAGTAAAAATCAACCAATTTTGACTGTTTTGCCGCAAGTAGAAAAAAAAACTTAAAAACTCTTGTCGATGCTTAAAACTATGAAATTAATGTTCCAACTGTTGTTTCTAGCAAGGGCCCATGCCCACACACATGTTTGTGAATCTGTGTTACACCTCAAAGATATGTGTTCAAAGTTAACTGAGCTGAAAAAATGTAAGAGTTTTTAAATAAAATAGCTAGTGCATTATATTGTTTATTCATTAATATATCAACACTGAAAATTTCATTAAATTCAATTAATTCCTTGAGTTTTAGTATTTTTTTTTTCTTTCAGCAGGGTAACATATGATGGTGGGATTTATGTCCATTAAGTAGGATTTAACCGAACATAAGATGTTTCATGTGACATTTCAACTCTAAAATGAGCTTCACACCCAGAAAAATCTTCATTCTTGTTTTTTCTTCCAGTATATTGTTCTCTGTGCTGTGTAATATCATCTCCATTATAATTAATACATAAAGTAATATAGGAAAAATACACACCCTATCATAATACTGATATTCAATTTTCTGCCATTTAGCAAGAATATCTCATATTGGAAAATCTCAGATACGCACATTTCAAGTCCATAGAAATAAGCTTTTTGATAACCTCTCAAATCCAAAAGAATTCCATTGCTTTTTCGATTAGCTCATGTCTCACATAGGAAATTTTCAAGGTCTGACCAGATTACATGGAACTCAGCTAATTTATTCAGCTTAGCATTTTTCATGTTCCCCCCCCCACCCCACAGCATAGCTTCATGTTCAATATAATCTAGAAAACTGGCAATTCCAGCTTTCTGTATAGATATATCTTTATAATATATTAATAATTTGAAGGCAATTACAATGCATATAAAAAATAAAAAACAAAAAGATGTTATTTTTGTCTTATCGATTTCGAAGTATAAACTTCATCATCAGTTTGAGAGAGGAAACTGTGAGAGAGAGAGTACCTAGCCAGTTGAGTTAAAGTGAAATGTATTAGCCTAATTCATTTCCTTTTTAACCCAATTTTTCCTTACTTTATTTTTCTTACTGCTAAGAAATTGGTTGATTTTTATTTAATCTATAAATTATATCCCCTATTTAGTAAAAATAAAAATCCAAATTTTGTGTGTTTCTTAGTTAGAAACACATTAATGTTTCTGCGAGATTTCAAATAGAATGACATCTCTTTTCGGAGTTATAAGTTGACACGTACATACCAGAAACATTTGTTATATATACTAGCAAATATATGCATCCTCCGGGTGCAAGTATTTAAGTTTTAATGTAATGAAATATTGTATTAAATTAGAAAGGCTAATGAAACTAAATAAGAATACAAATAAAAAGATTTGAAACAGAGGGAGTATAATAAAAGATTTGAAACAGAAGGAGTATAATAAAAAATGGAACAACTGAAACTTACTCTTCCATCACTCTCGTCTTTCATTGTTATTTTATCTAATTTAAGTATTTAGTTAAAAGAGGAAGTAAAGAATAAAATGAGTTATTTTATCTTGTTAATGGATTTCATTTAAGATTCATTGAAGAGATTTTTGCTTATATTCATTAAAATAAAACAAACAGTTAGAAATCAATAATACTAAGCACATATTTATTAAATTCGATTTTTTAATATTAATATGCAAATTAGCCTTCCCATTCACACTGTAAACTGCTATTTTGTTGTATATATAAATATAATTGCATGTTGTCAGTATGTAGACATAGTTAACGGTATTAATAATGTATGACAATTTTATTAATAATTGAGGTTTAGATAAAAATAAAATTATGGAGAATGTGATGTCAATAACTAAGAGAATTGTGACTTGAGTAGGAATATAGTTTCGGTTACAGACAGAAAAACACACAATCTCCATTATAATAAGATATATATATATATATATATATATAAAAGCATATTGCTACCTCTACTGGTTAGCAAGTTCGATTCTACATAAAAAAAAGACCTTGTGTTAATCTGGCCTGGTGGGAGATCAGGAACATATATATATTTTTTTCTGCTTACCTAACTCCCTTGCATCACACCCTTTGAGTGGTCCAAAAAGTAAGCTTAATATTATTGGATTTTGGAAATTGTTTTTTATTTGGCTCAAAGAATAGAAAAGTTGATGACATTTTTTGCATGTTTAGTTGTTGATTTTGATTGATTCAATATGAACAAAAAAATATTAAAGTGATAGAATAAAATAGAAGAGAATAATCAACCATCCTCAACACTCACGGCATAAAAAATCTTGTCATAAATAATATAAATTTATATCGTTATGATAAAATAAAATAAATAAAATAAATAATATAAATAGATAAAATATAATAATATAAATAGATAAAATATAATAAATAATAATAAAAATAAAATATAAATAATAAATAATTAAAATAAAAATAATAAATTAATAATATAATAATAAAATAATAAAATAATAATAAAATAATAATATAAATAGATAAAATATAATAATATAAATAGATAAAATAAATAATATAAATTTATATCGTTATGATAAAAATATTGTCATAAAAAATATTAAAGTGATAGAATAAAATATAAGAGTATAATCAACCATCCTCCACACCCACGGAAGCTTCACGGTACACTCATGTGCCATGGTACACTGGTTGAAAAACTCTCATCTAGAGCATCATTTATTTCAATTATTTTGAGAAGTTAAACATTCCTATGGCTAAAAAGTCATATCTCACACCTCTATCTTCATTTCAATTAAAGGAGCATTTTCTCAATTCTTATCATCTTTGTAAGGTATATCTCTCTCTTTTT
>CM042171.1:67341291-67393791 GCA_023376005.1 Doryteuthis pealeii
GAGAGATACTAATTTATGATTTTTTTTGTTACATTCTCAATTCTTTAATGTATGTTCATTAATATATAGTAATTAAATCTGTGTTGTTGTTTAATGGTGCTCCTCCAAATTTTTTTTTTAAAGGATTGTATTGAAGGATTCAATTCTCTTACTGATGAGTGGTAATAAAATTGAATCCTTCAATACAAGAACTCAGCTTGTGTCCCAAAGAAGGTCTGAAAGACCAAAACATTATAGCATTGACATTATCACTAGTAATATACTTCCATCCACTGTAACATCCCATGTTTGTCTATATTTCTCTGCATACTGTCGGAATGATTTCCTCATTTTACTCCCATATATATATATATGAGGAAAAAATGAGTAAAGAAAAGAAATGTAGATGGATAAAAATGAATTTTATCGATATCACTTTTAATCGATATCCCTTACACATGTGTTTCGGTCTGTTTATCAAAATGTATACGGATTTACGTTATTATTTTTATTAAAATAATCAGATGGAGTTGAAATGATGATAATAATAACTCCATCTGATTATTTTAATAATAATAATAACGTAAATCCGTATACATTTTGATAAACTGACCGAAACACATGTGTAAGTGATATCGATTAAAAGTGATATCAATAAAATTCATTTTTATCCATCTACATTTCTTTTCTTTACTCATTTTTTCCTCATATTTGTCGGATTCAATTCCCTTTCCATTCTTACATATATATATATATATAGAGAGAGAGAGAGAGATTGGTTATCTGCACATAAAATGGAATATGCAAGGCAAAAAATATTCTAACAATGAAAATTAATAGGTTGCTATACACACACACACATATTTATATTAGTCAATATCTATTTATTTATACTATTAAAAAAATTTGAATGATCTCAAAATATTTAAATGAGTTATAAATATTTGTAATATGATACTTTGTAACTGAATTTAATTCTTTAATTTGAAAATAAATATATGAACACAAATGAAAGCTGAATGGTAAATTGATAGCTGACTACTTAGCAGCAAATGCATTATTGTAAAGAAACAAAGAAAAAGGAAAATTATTGAAGCATAAAAAACCTATTTATAAAAATATATTAATTGAACCAAAAAGTTTATTTAGAAATCTGAACACTTACTAATCTACAATTAAATTCAACTCAACAGACATAATTCATATTTGTAGACAAATTTCTTATTTTGTGTTATATAGTAAGGTCACGGAGTATTAGGAGGAGAGTCTGTCGTCTAAGTACTTCAAGTGAGTTCTGCACAGAGTAATCTATGTGTTCTTAAATAGTAGCTAGAACCATCACCACTGTTAAGGTATGGGGGAGATGGGTTATTTCATTATATCATTTTGTTAAAAAATTAAAAACATAAAACTTAATTTAACATCTAGTTTATATATATATATATATATATATATATATATATATATAATATATATATGAAAGGTAAAATGGATATGAATCCGACAATATGTGTAGAAAGTTTGTATTGTTGTTTTTTCTACAAACTTTATATATATATATATATATATATATATATATATATATGAGGAAGAATGAATAAAGAAAAGAAAGTACAGAATAGATAATAAAAGATGAATTTAATCAATATCACTTACACATGTGTTTCGGGCAGTTTATCTTTGTGTACACGATTCAAACTATTATTATCATTAAATAAACAAATGAAATGAAATAATAATAATAGAAAAATGTGAAAATATTCCGTACAAGAGAAAATTTGACCTTCACCAGAGTGAAATCTTATTTTGAATGAAAAAATTCGTTGGGGAAAAACGGAGAATTTTTTTTTAGAAATGTTCGAAGAGAATTTTTATTTTTTTAAAATCCCTTTTATATATATATATATATGTCAAACTTTTTGATATGGTGGCCAATACTGTAATCAGTTGTGTTTGGGCAAGAAGAATGCTGCTGCACAATTCAAGTTTTCTACACTGATGCTGGCAAATGAGTTTTTGAAAATGATATTGTGATAATCGAACAAGGAGGCAAATGTGTCAACATGAAAATAAGGAAGATGACAGATATAGATATATATATATATATATATATATATATATATTATATATATAATATATATAATACTACTACTATTATTATTAGCAGAAAAATAAAGGGTCTACCATGGTTTCAATCCATGGTAGACCCTTTATTTTTCCGCTAATAATAATATTATTAGTATTATTACTGCTCTGTATTTTTAATATATTGAAAACTTTTGGATTATTTACTGATGCCATTATGATGGAAAAGTTAAAGCAGTAATTGGATACTATATATATATATATATATATATATATATATATATGCCAAGGTTATAAAAATGAATGTACTGGGGGCTTTTTTGAAGCATGAGAGAATAGTGCAACTAATAATGGGTTCACCTGTTGGCTGTGGGTGGTTACCCATGATGCTTAAGGATGGAATCCTGGTGTCTGAGCGCCTACATGATTGTCCCAACCCTATTAACTCATTTTCTTCTATTTAACCCATGGATGGAATCCTAACAAGTACTACGATTTTGGGTCAGAGTAGAGCAGAGAGTAATGGCAATGAATTGATACTCCACATTCCCTAGAGTTCCAGAATTGGAAATTCACCATTAGATGCAATTTACCATCATACCTAGGATGCTAAGACTCTCAACCACTGCCTTCTAGCACATATATGATAAAAGGGGTTGGAGTTTTCCATGAAGGCAATCATATAGGTGCTAGGGCTTGACAGGACCAGCCGATTGATCAGATGGGGCCTCTCTAACCACCTGTCTAGATTAAGTAAGTGCCAAAGTGGAGTGTTGCATGTCATGGCCAACAGGTGGCTCCATTGGAGGGACATGTAGACCCTCAGTCATGCCTTCTAGCACCCATATGATAAAAAGGGTTGGGGCTTGGCATAAGGGCAATAGGGTTGGGGCAATCATAGGTTTTCAATCAATTTCATTTTTCATTCTCTTTGTTCTGATTTTTCTTTTTCTTTTTTTTCTTTTTGATTCTCTCTCGTTAAGTCCTTTTTGTTATTTTTCTTTTCCATATTTCATTCTCTTCATTCTGATTTTCTTCTTTTTTTTTTTTTTATTCTCTCTCGTTAAGTCCTTTTTTGTTATTTTTTTTTTCCATTTTCATTCTCTTCATTCTGATTTTTCTTCTTTTTTTTTTGATTCTCTCTCGTTAAGTCCTTTTTTTATTTTTCTTTCCATTTTTTCACGCAACATTTCCATTTCCTATTTTTAGTTTTTTTTTATCCCAACCCTTTCCTTTTTTTACATCCTTTTCTTTCTTCCTTTCCCTATTTTCTTTTTTCCTTTTTCTTAATTGTTTCTTTTCCTTTTTTTATTTTTTTATCTCGCTGCTTTTCCACCTAGGGCTTGACGTGACCAGCTGTTTGATCAGAGGGGCCTCTCCGACCGCCCGTCTAGCCCAAGATAGGGCCAAAGTGGAGTATTACAAGTCATGGACTGCTCAACCACCTGGGCTCTATCCTTAAGCATCACGGGTCGCCACCCACGGCCAACAGGTGGCTCCTTTGGGGAGTTTTACCCCTCTGCAAAGGTGCAATCAGTATATTTTTCTACTCCAGCCAACAGAGCAATTTTTTTAGTACAATTTAAATAATACAAATGCAAATATGTAAAAAGCTCAACTGGTGGAGTTCGAATTCACTTACAACAATATCGCAGTCCGGCACGAGGACGGCCTTCACCCAATAAGTTGGAATGAAGTTCTGTGCAAATAATCTAGTGTTGAATTCAGAGTTTTCTTTCTTCTAGACAGGTTACCTAACCAAGGTTAAAGAACCCCATCTGCACTACTATTTACCCATAGCTGGAGGGAGAGTAGTTTCTCAAGGGTATTAGCACAAAGGGAAATGCAAATTGTTAACCTACATCAGTAAGATTTGAACTGGGATCAACAAGTCCATTTCCAATGACTCAAACCATTATGCCACGAGGACTCCCCCCTCCTCCCCAATAAGTTGGAATGAAGTTCTGTGCAAATGATCTGTAAAGAACAAGGATCTAAAAGTAGTAATGATACTACTTAACACATTACTAGGGGGATGAGGGCGTTCATACCTTTCCCAAGAGTATTAGTCCAAAAGTGAATGTAATAGCATGACCGGCATTCAAACTTGCTTACTACAATGTCATGGCACTATTTTACCCATAGCTGGTGGGATGAGGAGGTTCATACCTTTCCCAAGGGTATTAATCCAAAAGTGACCATAATAGCATGACTGGAGTTCAAACTTGCTTAAAATATTGTTATATGTTAAACATATTTCACTGTTTTTGTCATCATTTGTTATTCCTATATCTTGGGATATAACAGATCTAAAAGTAGTAATGGTACTGCGGATGAGAACGTTCATACCTTTCCCAAAGGTATTAGTCTGAAAGTGAACATAATAGCATGACTGGAGTTCAAACTTGCTTACTACAATGTCATGGCACTATTTTACCCATAGCTGATGGGATGAGGGGTTCATACCTTTCCCAAGGGTATTAGTCTAAAAAGGAATGTAATAGCACAACTAGAATGAAGTTCTATGCAAAAGATCTGTGAAGAATAAGGATCTAAAAGTAGTAATGATACTACTTAACCCATTACTAGGGTGATGAGGACATTCATACCTTTCCCAAGAGTATTAGTCCAAAAGTGAACATAATAGCACGACTGGCATTTAAACTTTGATTTGGTTTGAATGAGTTTTTTGATGGCACATCTATTTTTTAATGGCACATACTATTTACCCATAGCTAGAGGGAGAGTAGTTTCTCAAGGGTATTAGCACAAAGGGAAATGCAAATAGTTAACCTACATCAGTAGGATTTGAACTGGGATCAACAAGTCCATTTCCTATGACTCAAACCATTATACCATGAGTACTCCCCCCTCCTCCCCAATAAGTTGGAATGAAGTTCTGTGCAAATGATCTGTAAAGAACAAGGATCTAAAAGTAGTAATGATACTACTTAACACATTACTAGGGGGATGAGGGCGTTCATACCTTTCCCAAGAGTATTAGTCCAAAAGTGAATGTAATAGCAAGACTGGCATTCAAACTTGCTTACTACAATGTCATGGCACTATTTTACCCATAGCTGGTGGGATGAGGAGGTTCATACCTTTCCCAAGGGTATTAATCCAAAAGTGACCGTAATAACATGACTGGAGTTCAAACTTGCTTAAAATATTGTTATATGTTAAACATATTTCACTGTTTTTGTTATCATTTGTTATTCCTATATCTTGGGATATAACAGATCTAAAAGTAGTAATGGTACTGTGGATGAGGACGTTCATACCTTTCCCAAGGGTATTAGTCTAAAAGTGAATGTAATAGCATGACCGGCATTCAAACTTGCTTACTACAATGTCACAGCCCGACATGCTAGCTATTACACCACAAGAACTCCCCCCCCCCAATACGTTGGAATGAAGTTCTGTGCAAATGATCTGTGAAGAATAAAGATCTAAAAGTAGTAATGATACTACTTAACCCATTACTAGGGTGATGAGGACATTCATACCTTTCCCAAGAGTATTAGTCCAAAAGTGAACATAATAGCACGACTGGCATTTAAATTTTGATTTGGTTTGAATGAGTTTTTTGATGGCACATCTATTTTTTAACGGCACATACTATTTACCCATAGCTGGAGGGAGAGTAGTTTCTCAAGGGTATTAGCACAAAGGGAAATGCAAATAGTTAACCTACATCAGTAGGATTTGAACTGGGATCAACTAGTCCATTTCCTGTGACTCAAACAATTACGCCATGAGGACTTCCCCCTCCTCCCCAATAAGTTGGAATGAAGTTCTGCGCAAATGAGCTGTGAGGAAACAAAGAACGAAAAGTAAATTTCAAGCAAATCTTTTGTTGCTTTCAATTTGTAACACAGAATCTTTCTCTTGCATTTGTGTAATCTTAACAGCAGCAGCAGCAGCAGAAGAAGAAGAGAATGAAATAAGAGTAGTTCAAAGATTACCACCTGAAAACAAATCTAAAAGGAACACATTGCATGTTGAGATTTTATACAGTAATAGTTTGGATCAAAAGGGGTGGGTGTGTAAAGAATGGTTGGATCAATATCCAATTCAGTGCAGATAACCCGAGATAATAGTTGCAGCTAAAAAGCTGTTGACCCTATTGTCAATCTTGATAAGGTCCAATTTAACAAATAAAATAAAAATTTAATGATAATGCTAAAACAAAAAGAATAACAACACACATAGCACCGAGAGAGATGTGAAAGAAAAATAAAGGATCAGGTTGATGTGACCTTCTGTAAACCAAGCAAGATCTAGTAAGAGAGTAAGGGTTGAGTTCATAGGTTTAATATGACCTTCTGCAAACCAATAGAGATCGAGCAAGAGAATAATGGGTAAGTTCATAGGTTTTGAGCCTCTACAAATTAACAGAGATCAAGAAACTGAATAAGGGATCAGTTCATGGGTTTGATGTGACCTTCCACAAATCAACTGAGATCTAGAAAGAGGAAAAGGGATGAGTTCATAGGTTTGATTTTGAGTGTCTGTAAACCAACAATTTAACAAATAAAATAAAAAATCTCTAATAATGCTAAAACAAAAAGAATAACAACACACATAGCACCAAGAGAGACGAGAAAGAATAATAAAGGATCAAGTTGATATGACCTTCTGCAAACCAATAGAGATTGAGAAAGAGAATAAGGGGTGAATTTATAGGTCTGATTTTGAGCCTCTGCAAATTAATAGAGATTGAGAAAGAGAATAAGGGGGGAATTTATAGGTCTGATTTTGAGCCTCTGCAAATTAATAGAGATTGAGAAAGAGAATAAGGGGGAATTTATAGGTCTGATTTTGAGCCTCTGCAAATTAACAGAGATTGAGAAAGAGAATAAGGGGGGAATTTATAGGTCTGATTTTGAGCCTCTGCAAATTAACAGAGATTGAGAAAGAGAATAAGGGGGGAATTAATAGGTCTGATTTTGAGCATCTGCAAATTAATAGAGATCAAGAAACAAAATAAGGGATCAGTTCATGGGTTTGATGTGACTTTTTTGCAAATCAACTGAGATCTAGAAAGAGAATAAGGAATAAGTTCACAGTACTTCTATATTGTATGGAGGATGTCATTCACAAGAAACTTATTCACAAGCGATTGGGTTTCAATCACTAGTGTCTCTTTAATCATATATGACACAAACCAAACAGACTTTACAAAAAAAATTACAAACAGCTTCGTTCAGGATATGAACTCTATAGTTCCAGCTGACACAAGAGTCTGTCTTGAACAATCGATGAATTCAAGGTTAACACCAGAGTGCACCCCCCCCCGCCATAACTGCACGGTACCTCTATTTATATTGCATAGAGAAGTGGTTCCCAACACTACTGGGTCATTCCATGTCAAAACACCAGCAAAAAGTTGAAATCTGCACCCACCAACACCAAATTACTTGACATTTGACACAAGTGTTCCTCTTCATGAGTTAGGAAAGTGTGCCAAATTATTTTGTCTTAAACCTTACCGTTCCGATTTTAAAGGGGGGGATATAATTTTGCTATTTTGCCTCAAAATTAAGGCCGTGCAGTGTCGCAAAACCTCAGTGTTTTTTTTTTAATTTAAAAAATACTTTCATACATTCAGTATTTCTGAAATTTGGTATGTAAGGCAAATAAGGACTGTAGAATCCAAATATCCAACTATTTTAACCCTATACCTGATAGAAAATTTTATTTTGCCCACCCAAATGCATGACTCCAAATTAACAACTTTTCACCTCTGTAGCTTACGGTCAGTCTATTGAAAATATATCCTCTTCAATTTTCATAATATTTTTTTCGTAACATCTACTATGTCGGCCTAAGTTCATCAAAGAATTTTGCGTGGGAGCAAAGTCTACTTTAGAAGATATGAACCTGCCAAGTTCAGGGTTTTTTTCCTATGAATTTCTGCGTACAGATATGGTCTTCTGTTCTAATCCTCACTGAGGCGTTTTTCATATCGCCCTACATCGTTCCAGTGAAGTGTTTTCCTACTATATTGCAGTTTCTTCTACATCAATATTATTGAAGTCAGTTAGCCTACTGTTGGTTTTAATAACAGCAGCTAAGTAGAACTCGAGCAGTGTCCAAGACAGCTGGTATAAATAGGAATCAAGAATGATCCATTCATGAATCAGGGTGATTTGGGTCATTCCATTCCTTGAGTTCTGATTGGTTGCTTGACTGGTTGATTTGAATGACACTGTGGAGTCTTATATATACTTGGTCATTTTGCAGTGGACTTTGTGGCATTTCGAGTTTGTATTGAGTTACAATCGCATGCTACCTTGTCTTCCCAGTTCGACGGTAATTGGAACTCATTCTTCAAATATATATAATATATAGGCCAGACTTTGTTGAAATAATATTTTCATTTATGCCTTAAATATTGAATACTTTCCCACGGCACACCTAATGACATCTCACGACACACCAGTGTGTCTGAACACATACATTGGGAACCACTGGTATAGAATTTGCTATTCTTATTCACTAGCGATTGGATTTCAATCGCTGGTGTCTCTTTAATCATATATGATAAAAATAAAATTTGAATACCCAAAAAGAATGAATAAAACAAAATGGCTTCAGCATAAAATAACCCAATAAGGGTTCACATGCCGTAAAATCTGATAAACTTGTTAAGTTTCTGACCCCCATCCTTGGCCAGTTGTAAAGGACTTAAAGTAAGTAAGTCCTGAGCTATAGAATCCTTTGGTAAGTGAATAAGTCCTGAGTTATGGAATCCTACTTGTTAAGTTTCTGACCCCCATCCTTGGCCAGTTGTAAAGGACTTAAAGTAAGTAAGTCCTGAGCTATAGAATCCTTTGGTAAGTGAATAAGTCCTGAGTTATGGAATCCTACTTGTTAAGTTTCTGACCCCCATCCTTGGCCAGTTGTAAAGGACTTTAAGTAAGTCCTGAGCTATAGAATCCTTTGGTAAGTGAATAAGTCCTGAGTTAGGGAATCCTACGTAGTGTCAAAGGTCCAGTGATATAATCCTATGTTCCGTCGTCCACTAAGGTTCAAAGCAATATGTGTAGGTATGACCAGAACAGCCGGTATAAATAACAATATCAGCAGCAGAGCACTGCCAGTGGTTGGCCAATAGGTTGGTCACATGGTTATCGGCGAGTCTATCAGTAGAAGTGGACATCTGGCACACACCTTATATAAAAAAGGGGGTGTGTTGGCATTTTTGTGATATAAGGTGTGTGCCAGATGCCCACTTCTACTTATAGTACTTGCTAATAACATGTCAGAAACTTAACAAAACTAACTAACCAACTGACTGACTGACCAATCAATGGCTTGCCAGTTTAGCTTGCTAATTATTACACCACACAAGGTTTCCAAATAATCCATTTGTAAATTGACAAAACAAACACAAGAGAGTTTGTAATGTTTTCATTTCACACATAATGGGGGTGGAGTCCCTTAAATGTCAGGCGTTTGTGTCGGATAATTGTGTGCTATCCTTGGAGGAGAAGCATTTTTCAAAACAAGTGATCCGTAAAGAAAAAAAAAAAAAAATACTTGACCACTCAAGCCAAAGTTCAATACGGACAATTCCAAGAGATCCAGTGACATTTACGGGACAAGGAAATTCGTTAAGGAAATAAGTACGCCTTTCCTTTTTAAATATATATATATATATATATATATAAATTTAAAAAAAAAAGAAATTACAGTTATTCGCCCATTCATAGCATAAAGGAAAAAGAAAGGAGGAGAAAGAAAAAAAAAGAAGAGGAAAAAGAAAGAAGAAAAAAATATAACCATACAAAAAAATTTAAGCACGTACATTTCTGATATTAATCTCTGAAGATAAAGTTTTACTTTGAAATCAATAAGACAAAAATAACATCTTTTTGTTTTTATTTTTTTATACGCATTGTAATTGCCTTCAAATCATTAATATATTATAACATACTTCAAGCAAATTACTAATTACTTTTATATATATATATATATACACAATTTACTTAGATGTGTATATAATATATATATATATATATATATATATATATATATAAGGATATCTACTGAGTCAGACGAACCTACTATTAGTTTCGCATAAAGCTCTTCAGGGCTAAAATCTGACTCAGAGTCAGATTTTAGCCCTGAAGAGCTTTATGCGAAACTAATAGTAGGTTCGTCTGACTCAGTAGATATCCTTATTACTTGGCTCTACTTAGGTATCGAGCACTTTTTACAAATTAGCTTCTCCTAGCGGTTATATGAATATATATATATATCTTATATACATATATATACATATAAATTGTTTTTTCTTTTGGCCAAATACTATACCAATAGATTATTTTTTGTTGGTACGAATATCTTGGTCTTTTCTTTTTTTCAAAAATTTTTTTTCTTCCTGGTTGATGTTTGGTAGTATATTTTTACAATCAAACTCTCTGCCGGGTTTTTTCTCTCCGCAAGGATCTACCAACACGCTTGGTATATTATATATATATATATATATACATATATATATAAAGTAAAGTTGGCAGAGTGGCCTATTGTCAGAATCATCTAAACAGCAAGG
Organism: Doryteuthis pealeii; assembly: GCA_023376005.1. Taxonomy (NCBI): domain Eukaryota; kingdom Metazoa; phylum Mollusca; class Cephalopoda; order Myopsida; family Loliginidae; genus Doryteuthis; species Doryteuthis pealeii. The sequence continues at coordinate 67,351,919 of CM042171.1, forward strand.
GTGTCTATACCCTTTTCAATAGCACTAGACCAGGGAGATTGTTGTTGCTGAAATGGAGCACCTGACCTACTGTCAGCTTCTCACTCTACCGCACATATCAGATTACCCAATCTATGCAACTCATGCATGGATTTGGCAGGGACCAGTATTGAACCAGGAATTTTGCAATTCTTAGGTGGGTGCTCTATGAATTGATATATATATATATATATATATATATATATATATTTGGGAATAAAAGGCCTTAAATACCATGGGTATCGTGGTTATGGACCATTTCCACTCGCGAGTATGTTCACGAGCTTCTTCAGACCACTGATATATTTTATTTAGACAGGAACATGGCCAAACTCATTTTATATTCATACATTTCACCTCCGTCATTCAGGGGTGGTCATATTGCATTCTTTCTTTTCAAGTGTCTTTTTTATTGTGGAAATTTTTTTTTTTTTTTTTTTTTTTTTTTTCCTTGGTTGGTGGAAATGGTCCATAACCACGATACCCATGGTATTTAAGGCCTTTTATTCCCAAATAACTTTGCTCTGTTTACAATAATTAAACATTGAGCTCTCATACGGAACCTGAACTCTACAACAAACCACTGGTAGAGAATTAGGACCCACCTAGAATCACCTTGTACCAAGAAACTTGGTACCGCACCAAAGTATATAAATATATAAATATATATATATATATATGAGATTTTATCTCGAAATATTAAGAATAAATTTGAGGTTAACAAACCACACCATAGTTATCTTATTTTTCTTCACATTTGCATTGTGATAGCCTTCAAAACCAACCACTAAACCAATATAAACATAATGCTTCAAGCAAATTATAAAATATATATATATATATATATATAAATACAGTGATGCTGATAGCTTTTTTGGTTTAGTGTGTCCTTGGACGCACATATTTGCTTTTATTTTGAAAATCTTATCAGAGTGGCCTAAGTCAGTATCAGCCAGAGAGCAAGGGAGTCTATCCCCTTTTCACTAGCGCTAGATCAAGGAGATTGTTTTGGCGTCTGCGGTGGAGCGCCACACCCACCATCAGCTCCTCACTTTACCAACTGAATAGTCATAAAAATTACCTCATATGTACATCAGCTAAATTTAATTATCAGAGAGGAAATGCCAGAGTATATATATATATATATATATATATATATATATATATATATTGGGCAGTTTACTCTTATTGATATTCTGTTAAGAGTAAACTGCCCAATTTTTAAACACATTCAAGCAAGAAATATGAAAGTCATTCACAAGGAAAAGAATTTTCCATTTCACTTCACACATAATGCGCACACATGTTGTAGAGATTCATATTGAATGATCAATATTCAGCTGTGTTTCCAGTTGAATCTGGGAGTTAAAATCCAGACTTGCTAGGTTGTCTATATAGCAAGTTGGGTTATTCCACTGTGTACCTTGGCCAAGCTCATTCCCAGTATTTTGATTAACTGGCTTTACAGTGGATACTTTCATCCATATATTGTTGCATAGCCCTTCTTTACCTGCACTAAATAGGTATGTGTTATATACTTCTCTTACTTCTTACTCTGTCGTCTATTCTTCCGTCCGTCTTTGCTTTTGATCGTCTATCATCTATCTTGGTCTGGTATATCTTCTAAGGTCTCGTCTGGTCTTCTATTGAGGATTCCGGGTCTGGTTTCTGTTGCTAGGGATTTCTTGTTATCAGAAGCCCTGTGTCATTGTTAGTTTTTAGTAATAACCACAAGACTTTGATTTACGATGATGTTACTTTATTCATAATCCCCAACCAGACAATGCGTGCCGATCCTTACATCTCGCTAGCTTGGCTTCTAACTTCTAACTCTAACTGTGTTGCTTACACCTTAAACCGGAAGGGGCTTTTATCGGGGTTCCGTTTCTCACGGTTTATCCCCAGAACGCAAGGTGAGATCGAGGTCAAGCGCCGTCACTCACCCTCAAGGCCATCAGCTGCACTAATATGATTTCTACACTATTGTCATAATCATTAGGTTATGATTATGTAACAATATATCCAACACATGACTGAGTTCTGGTAGTTGGTGCAGAGCTTGTATTCGGTTACAGTCTGTCTTTTTTTTTTGTTTGGTGACTGGACGCTAGTCAAAGCCTTCTCATGAAGGTGAGTATGATGCTGATTCTACATGATGTATGTGTGTCTGTATATTTATATTTGTGTTGCCTAACCAAGGCTAAAGAAACCAGTCTGCCCTACTATTTTCAGCTTATCCCCCATTACTCCCAAGTCCACTCTGACTCGGACTGGTAGTACCTGTTAGGATCCTATCTATGAGTTAAATAGAAAAAAATGAGTTTTAAAAAATTGTGTTAAAAAAAATTGAGCTTGAATAAAAAATGAATAAAAAAAGACATCTTCAGCATAAAATAACCCAGCAAATATTGAAATAGTATTATTTGGATTATTCCTCATCTTTATTGTTATCTGTGCAACATTTCGGCTGACATGCCCTCCGGCACTCTGTAGACATTTCTTGTCAGACTTGGGAGTCTTCTCCAAGAGAGCCGGAGTGCACATCGGCCAAAAAAATGTACAGATAAAAATAAAGATGAGGACAATAGTCCCAATAATACTAATCACTGTTGGATTTTGTCAAGTATTCAACTCTGTTACAAGATGAATGCAAGACACAAAATCCAACATGGCGCTGCGAACAGGATAAGTACCCACTCTTCAGCCACCAGTTTGCATTATGCCAGCAGCATGCAAGGACTGTATTAAGTTACAGCTTGCCTGTTGTTCTCGTCTGCTAACTCGACGGTAGTTAGAACCCCACTGCGATGGTGAGTATCATTGTTTCTACAATCACTAAGCCTCATCTCAAAAATTCAGACAGATAGAGACACAGAGAAGAGAGAGAGAGAGAGAGAATTTGTTGCAGAAGAGAATGATGAGGGACAGACTGACAAAAACAGAGACAAGAATGATGTGGAAAAAAGAAATATAAAAAGAAAAAAAGGAAAAAGAAAAACATAGAAAGAGAAAGAGAATAGTAAAGAAGAGAAAGAAAAATATCATTTTGCTATTTTAACTGCCCATCAAAATGTTGAGATAGATTTGATTTGAAGAATATGTAGAATATTTTTGTGTGTAGGTGCTCTGTGATTTAACAAAGTAATCTGATTCTTTTTTAAATGGCTATTTCCTATAAGTCTAACATAAACAAAGGAGAACCACTCTTGACTGATAAAGTATTTATTTATCTTCCCATTAAACTAACCCTAAACCCTAAACCCTAACCTCGTCTTCTTTTTGCCTAGTATATCAATAAATAAATAAATAATCTATCAGTCAAGAGTGGTTCCCCTTTGATCCTGTTAGACTTATAGGAAATAACCTTTTAAATAATATAGCAAATTATTGAAGAACAAATGTAATTTATATTATACATTTATATTTTTTTGTACTGATTTGATCTTTACGGGAAGATTTTACATTCCATTAGCGAAATGTGTTCACTACAAGAAATTCTATTTTCCTATTATTTCAAAATTTGTTATGTAATGGGTTATGTATAATTCGACTGATCTGTTTGTATCCAAACTTATACATAACACATGGAGGGGTGTTGTCCAATGTTAGAATCTTGGATTAAATTCAAAAACAAATTAAAGAAATAGGATACACACCCAATAAATCCAAATAATACTAATTATCAAGCCTCATCTCAAAAATTCAGAGAAATAGTGTAGATAACAATAAAGATGAGGACAATAGCCGAATAATCCAAATAATACTAATTATCAAGCCTCATCTCAAAAATTCAGAGAAATAGTGTAGATAACAATAAAGATGAGGACAATAGCCCGAATAATCCTAATAATACTAATTATCAAGCCTCATCTCGAAAATTCAGAGAAATAGTGTAGATAACAATAAAGATGAGGACAATAGCCCGAATAATCCATAGGGTAGAATATCATCATTAAGAAACTTTAGTTGGGACCCATCATATTTCCCGGGGACTCATTAAAAACAAATATGTGCATCCCAGGATGCACTAAATCAAAAAGCTATCAGATTCAGCATCCCTAGTTATGTTTCTTTTATTATAACTGTCTTCATTTTTCTAGGACACAAGAGCATCAACTGTTAAATAGCTATTTACTGAACCCGTTCGCCACAGATAGGGAGTGACAATGTTGCAAGTACAGATCACCCAGTGAGGATCCATCTTGCTATTCAGAAATAATGGATGTGTGAGAGTAGCTGGCTAACCATTACACCACATGTGACTGTATCAACTGGTTAAGTATGATGTTAAAGAGGTACTGAATTCATGGAACAATGAACTTAAACAATAAAATGCAGAACGTATGAAAACAATGCAAAGCTATTGCAATAAAAATGTGTTAATAATGCAATAAATCTGATAGCAATAGAAGGGAAAGTCAGGAATTCCCCACAGGAAATCATGATTCCCTTGTTTATTGATACAGGCTGCCAATTAAACTTGAACTACACAGGACATTATCTCAACTTTCCAATGAGATTATCATCTCATTAGAGGGTCAGGTTAGCTCGTTAAAAAAAAAAAAAAATCTAAAAATTGTTTTCTTGCTTGTAAAATAAAATAAAATAAAATATCATGTTTTAAAATAGATTTTTTAAATTACTTTTATTTTTTAAATTATTAATTTTTTAAATTCATAGGGTCAAAGTGGTAAGCACATCAAATAATAATTGTTAGTAAAAATTTAGTAAGATGCTATTTAGCTGGTTTCAGTAAAACATAAAAACCTACTTGCTAGGCACTGTCAAAGTTGCTGCAAAATCCTTATTTTACAAAATAAATTGGATAAATTTATTTTGTAAAATAAGGATTGAAAGAAACTTACTAAAAATCAGTGAATACGTTACATTAAACAAGAAAATGCAGAACGTATGAAAACAATCAAAAGCTATTGCAATAATAATATGTTAATAATGCAATAAATCTCATAGCAATAGAAGGGAAAATCAGGTAGTAATTTTTGAGGCAGGAGACCGGGACGCACTTCCTCATAAATTAAAAAAAAAAAAAACAACTAAAATTGAATATCATCTTTTAAAATAAATTTTTTAAATTACTTTAATTATTAATTTTTAAAATTCATAGGGTCAAAGTGGTAAGCACATCAAATAATAATTATCATCTCATTAGAGGCTCGGGTTAGCTCAGTCGGTAAAAAAAAAAAAAAAAAAAAATTTAAATAAGATTCTTACACAATGTGTCTTAAAATTGTTTTCTTGCTTGTAAAAAAAAAAAAAACGGTATTTTATGAGGAAGTGCGTCCCGGTCTCCTGCCTCAAAAATTGCTACCCGGTGACTATCAAAATAACGACCCCCAGCTCGTCGTAAATCTTGTTTATTTGTCGTAATTTGTCGTAATTCTTGTTTAGATATGAAGATGGATATATAGTTTGGAATAGACTGAGATAGATAGATAAACAAACAAAATAATATAGATAGATACGAACAACTGGAGATAGATAGATGTTTTCGACAAGTAAATGTGTTTGGGGGGGGATCGCATCTTTTTTTGTCATAATTCTTGTTTATTCAAACTAAAAACATGACATTAAACAAACATGAATAAAAAAAAATCTTAATATTTAAAGTAATATAGATAAATATGAACAAATTGAGATAGATAGATAGATATGAAGATGGATAGTTTTGAATAGACTGAGCGGGGTCGTTATTTTGATATTCACCGGGTAGTAATTTTTGAGGCAGGAGACCGGGACGCACTTCCTCATAAATTACCAAAAAAACAACTAAAATTGAATATCAAGTTTTAAAATAAATTTTTTAAATTACTTTAATTATTAATTTTTAAAATTCATAGGGTCAAAGTGGTACGCACATCAAATAATAATTGTTAGTAAAAATTTAGGAAGATGCTATTTAGCTGGTTTCAGTAAAATATAAAAACCTACTTGCTAGGCACTGTCAAAGTTGCCGCAAAATCCTTATTTTACAAAATAAATTTATCCCCCCACCCCGATTGAAAGAAACTTACTAAAAATCAGTGAATTATCTAGTTTAACCCAATACAGGTCCTGTGCTAACTACTAGAACATAGCCAAGGGTTGGGTATTTATGGATCAAAGTGTCTGTACTGAAAACCAGCAGCCAATCAGAGTTCAGAGAATGAGCTTGGCCAAAGTACATAGCGGAACAGCCCAGGCATGTACTTAAATGACCTCCCAACACTCTGATGCTCGGTGCAGATTTAACTTGCAATACAGCTGAATATTGATCACCTAATATGAAATTCTACTCTTCTGTCCTATTTTGTATTCTACTTCTATTAAGTTTTCTCAGGAAATAAATATTCTTGTGATTACTTTGTCATGACTTGTTTTTATATTTATACCGTACAAGAAAATGATATTCAACCAAGTGTAATACAGATGAATAATACAAAATTCTACAAGTGCTCAGTGCAGATTCAACTTGCAATACAGATGAATAATACAAAATTCTACAAGTGCTCAGTGCAGATTCAACTTGCAATACAGATGAATAATACAAAATTCTACAAGTGCTCAGTGCAGATTCATCTTGCAATACAGATGAATAATACAAAATTCAACAAGTGCTCAGTGCAGATTCATCTTGCAATACAGATGAATAATACAAAATTCAACAAGTGCTCAGTGCAGATTCAACTTGCAATACAGATGAATAATACAAAATTCAACAAGTGCTCAGGGCAGATTCAACTTGCAATACAGATGAATAATAGAAAATTCTACAAGTGCTCAGGGCAGATTCAACTTGCAATACAGATGAATAATACAAAATTCTACAAGTGCTCAGTGCAGATTCAACTTGCAATACAGATGAATAATAGAAAATTCTACAAGTGCTCAGTGCAGATTCAACTTGCAATACAGATGAATAATACAAAATTCTACAAGTGCTCAGTGCAGATTCAACTTGCAATACAGATGAATAATAGAAAATTCTACAAGTGCTCAGTGCAGATTCAACTTGCAATACAGATGAATAATAGAAAATTCTACAAGTGCTCAGGGCAGATTCAACTTGCAATACAGATGAATAATAGAAAATTCTACAAGTGCTCAGGGCAGATTCAACTTGCAATACAGATGAATAATACAAAATTCTACAAGTGCTCAGTGCAGATTCAACTTGCAATACAGATGAATAATAGAAAATTCTACAAGTGCTCAGTGCAGATTCAACTTGCAATACAGATGAATAATAGAAAATTCTACAAGTGCTCAGTGCAGATTCAACTTGCAATACAGATGAATAATACAAAATTCTACAAGTGCTCAGTGCAGATTCAACTTGCAATACAGATGAATAATAGAAAATTCTACAAGTGCTCAGTGCAGATTCAACTTGCAATACAGATGAATAATACAAAAATTCTACAAGTGCTCAGTGCAGATTCAACTTGCAATACAGATGAATAATAGAAAATTCTACAAGTGCTCAAGATTCAAGCAATACAGATGAATAATAGAAAATTCTACATTCAACTTGCAATACAGATGAATAATACAAAATTCTACAAGTGCTCAGTGCAGATTCAACTTGCAATACAGATGAATACAAAATTCTACAAGTGCTCAGTGCAGATTCAACTTGCAATACAGATGAATAATAGAAAATTCTACAAGTGCTCAGTGCAGATTCAACTTACAATACAGATGAATAATACAAAATTCTACAAGTGCTCAGTGCAGATTCAACTTGCAATACAGATGAATAATAGAAAATTCTACAAGTGCTTAGTGCAGATTCAACTTGCAATACAGATGAATAATAGAAAATTCTACAAGTCAGACTCCCCACATGGAACAATCAGTTTCACAATGTAAAAATCAATTGTAATTGTGTAAATTGTAATTGTATTTCATTAATTTGTTTGCACCAACAGTGAAAACATGTGATTTAATTAACAATATAAAAATATTTACATTTTAGTAAGTACCGATCGTGACTATTACCGTCTCATCCTTAAGGTTGACATATGTGTGTGGGCAGAAATGCAGAAGTGGGGAGCACAGTTAGTGCTTATAAATGAATGAAAAATAATTACCATCTATAAGTAAAGTCAGTAAGGTGGCCTATTGTCAGTATCAGCCAGATAGTGAGGGAATCTCCTTTTCACTAGCACTAGACTAGGGAGGTTATTTTTAAAGTAGAGCACCACACCTACTGTACCAGAACAATATATGTTGCATAGGCCAACTCAAGTTGTAGTGGTAATAGTCGTTAGTTCAGAAATAACACACGCAGGTTATATAGTCACAGGGGGCTGTTTATTTCTTTGATGTTTGTGGGTTCTTTTTCAGAGAGAAGGAAAGATAGAGAGAAAGAGAGAGAGGGTACAGTCAAATTATGCTATCCTAAATCATGTACAGTACTACTATGTCAAACCCATCCGGGGAACCAGGAGCCACATCTGACTCCAACTGACTCCATGGTAAAAAGGGCAGATTTTTCTCCTCTCCCGTTTCTCGTCCCGGTGTCACATCCGTTTCTGGTCAGGACCCGGAATTTCCGTTTTTATTTTTAAATCTATTTCTGGGGTTATCCTACAGTTATTGCTGTTACCCCATTGTGTGTTTACTCTTCCAAATTTTAACCTTTGTTCTTATTTCTTCTTCCTCTATTTCCCCTTTCAATCCCCAAATTCCCCTTAGACCATAATAATTACATTACAGTACTGTCATCTGCCAGATGCTTTACCACACACATTAGATTACCCAATCTGTGCTACTCATGCGCTGGGGGACAGGTATTGAACCTGGAACCTTGTGATTCCAAGGCAAATGCTCCACCAACTGAGATCAACTTTCATATCGTGACAGTAATGTAAAAGGCTTTTGACCATGATTTAAATTTAGTGGTAAATTTTGATTATAATTATATGCCAACCAATCTTATGGAAGCGCATGGTGTAATGGTTAAAGTCATGGGAAATGGACTTGTCGCCCCAAGTTCAAATCCTAATTGCATTTTCACTTAGTGCTAATACCCTTGGGAAAGGTATGAATACTACTCTCCCTCTAGCTATGGATAAATAGTAGGGCAGACTGGGCTCTTTAACTTTGGTTAGACAACCGGTCTAGGAGAAGGAAAACTCTTAATTCAAACCTGTTAAACTCTGCTTAAGAAATTGACCTTGTGTCACATCCTGCTCATGCGGAGGGGTTGATGTGTGTGTATATATATATATATATATATATAATATATATATATATATATATATAGATGTGAGGTATCCAAAACTTGGTAGTAAGGGATGATTCTATTTGTGATTTCTAAGACACACTGTATTATTATTGTATCATCCAGTATGTATAAATAGACTGAATCTTTAAATCACTACAGAGAGCTCATTGTATAATAAACTTTTTAGATTATATACAGAGCAATATTTATCTTTGAAAGGAAAGAAAAACTCAACACCGTTATTCCATAATAAATTTATTTCGACCAAAATTGGGGCCTTTATAAATCTAAGTTGATTTAATAAAGCTCCCCAGAATTCAGTCTCATCAGATGGGAAATCAAAATAATTTGAATTGCATAACAGAAAAATTTACTCCTAAAAAAAAATTTTCCTTTTGCAAAATGTATACATTAAAAGACTGTCACCATGGCGACAGGAAGTCAAATGAGAAAAAAGAATACTTTTCAAGGCCTGGTTTCTTTAGGGGATGGTAGTCAGACAAATTAAACTATGAGAATTGAATGAGTCTGAAAAAGTATGGACAAAGTATAAAACAAAAAAATATATAAAATATAAAATATGAAAAATATATATATATATATATATATATATATATATAATATATTAAAAAAATATAAATATAAAAAATGAATAAAAATTATTAAATAATATGATATAAAAAATATTATTACTGCTATTAACCAAATAAACCAAGTAAAACCTTAAAATATAATAGATAATATAATGTTGTATAAATATTATATTAATAAAAATTAAAAAATATACAATATGAATTCTGGGGAGCTTTATTAAATCAACTTAGATTTATAAAGGCCCCAATTTTGGTTGAAATAAATTTATTATGGAATAACGGTGTTGAGTTTTCCTTCCTTTCAAAGATATATATATATATATATACCAACCAATCTTTGACTTTTACAGCTTGTTCCTTAAAATGGATGTATGTGGGGGTGGTGTGAGTTACAGTCTGTGCTTATAAATCAATGAAAAACAATTACATAAAGAGGAGTCAGAATTGGAAGTATCAAAAACAGAGGAGTTGGAGTTGAAGGTTTTGAGTTCCAGCTCCTGGATCCTTAGTCAGACTCCCCCACGTGGAACAATCAGTTCTACAATGCAAAAATCAATTGTAATTGTATTTCATTAATTTGTTCAAACCAACTGAGAAGACATGGGGATTTAATTAACAATATAAAGGATTATTTACATTTTTGTCATGACTATTGCTGTCTGTTCCTTAAGGTTGATAAGTATGTGTGGGCTGAAGTGAGGGGGGTAACATTCAGTGAATATCAATTAGCATCTATAGAATCCTCAGAGGATCAACTTTTATATCGTGACTGTTATGGTAAAAGGCTTTGTGATGACCATGATTTTTGTTCAACAGTTTTAGTGGTAAATTTTGAATACCATATTTGATGGCATATAAGACGCACGGGCATATATATATTTACCAACCCCTCCGCACGAGCAGGATGCGACACAAGGTCAATTTCTTAAGCGGAGTTTAACAGGTTTGAATTCAGAGTTTTCCTTCTCCTAGACCGATTGCCTAACCAAGGTTAAAGAGCCCAGTCTGCCCTACTATTTACCCATAGCTAGAGGGAGAGTAGGATTCATACCTTTCCCAAGGGTATTAGTGCTAAGTGAAATGCAATTACCACGTCCAGGATTTGAACTCGGAGCAACGAGTTCATTTCCCATGACTTTAACCATTACACCACGCGTATTGACGCACGGGCATATAAGATGCAGAATATTGCCTATGAGCTCGTCCCTGCCTCTTCAGCAGTGTCCTGCATGCCTAGTCCATCTCATTCGGATGGTTTGTGAGATGGGGAGCAGATGGCCATACAGGTGCTTCCTTGTGGGGTGCTGTTTCCACAACTTGTTCAAGACTGCACGCAGCATTCTTGTGCAGCTCCTATCTAACTTATTCTCAAGACGCTTCGTTAGGGTCCAAGTGGTGCAGCCATACAGCAGTACTGATATAACCACAGCCTGGAAGAATTATTGCTTTAGCTTGTCAGGGAGATCAGATTTCCATATGACTGATAATTTGTTTGTGGTCGACCATGCCTTTCCTATTCGTGTATTAACATCACTTTCTGTGGATGAGATATTACTACCTAGGTATGTGAATTTACCTATTATAATCCTTACCTATCATTATTTAGTTTTTATCTGGTATATATCTTTTAAACATTACTATTTACTTTTTTATTTATCCATAGGAGATGACTAGGCCATGAATTAAGAAAAGTTACAAAATTTCCCCCGTTATATATTGTGTAATTTGACCTGTAACCCATTATTAATCTTTTACCTCGGAACACTTACCATATTTGACGGCATATAAGACCACCCCCATTTCAGCGGGTCAATTTCAGGAAAAAACGTTTTTAGTGTATTTAAGCATATATTGTTGAAAACAGTCTACTATACTTTCATCCTTGATTATAACAATACCAGCAATAAAATAAGGATACATGGAGTTTAGGGTAGGTAAAAGGACTGAGCATAAGCTGGGTTAGTGAGCATCATAGAGAAGATTAGCCTAGGCCTACAGGAGGTCTCAAACTTCACCTACGATGTATAAGACGCAGGGCAATTTTTTTAGCCAAAATTTTGGGAAAAAAGTGCGTCCTATATTCCATCAAATATGATATTTAAAAAAATTAAAGATAATGGTATTCATAGTACAGTTTTGTAGTGAAAACACTTTAAAGTTTACTATTAAGGCTTACACCTCCACCAAGTGTTCCATTCCGGATTCCAAAAACTATAGCTGTTGAGAAGGCATGAATATCATTTTTATTTACCATATTTGACGGCATATAAGATGCACCCCCATTTCAGCAGGTCAGATTCAGGAAAAAAAAGTGTATTAGTGTATTTAAGCATATATTGTTGAAAACAGTCTACCATACGCTCCTGTTAACCTTGATTATAACAATACCAGTAATAAAATAAGGATTCATGGAGTTTAGGGTAGGTAAAAGGACTGAGCATAAGCTGGGTTAGTGAGCATCATAGAGAAGATTAGCCTAGGCCTATGAGAGGTCTCAAACTTCACTTATGATGCGGGGCAATTTTTGGAGCCAAAATTTTAGAAAAAAAAGTGCATCCTATATGCCGTCAAATACAATATATATAAGACTGGAAATAGTTACTCATTTGTCAAATAACATTCAGGCCAAATATATAATGGAAAAATCCCAAATTCATTTAGAATTAGTTGTGAAGAAGGAATTCATGAAGAAACACTGATATTGGATGCAGGTTGGGATATGATCAATCTCGGCAGGGACACATTAGACAGGGGGTAAAGTAAGTAAAGTTGTCGGGGTGGCCTAAAGTCGGTATCAGCCAATCAGCGAGGGAGTCTATCCCCTTTTCACTAGCGCTAGACCAAGGAGATTGTTTTTTGTGTCTGCGGTGGACCGCCAAACACCTACCATCAGCTCCTTACTTTACCGCACAGATCCCTGTGCTACTAATGCGCTGAGTTGGCAAGGGCCGGTATTGAGCTAGGAACCTTGTGGCTTCTAGCCGAACGCTCTACCGACTGAGCTAACCCGACTGAAAAAAACCTAAAAAATCATCAATGAACTAAAGATATCATTGATGATACATCTAATTGCATCCTAGAGATGTATTTTGCAATATATATTTAAAATCCTTTTAAATATAAAACTAAAATAATAGTTATATATATATATATATATATATATATATATATATATATATAACATAGGGTAGCTAAGAGATGAAATCAACGTTGCTTGGTAACACTAATCTTTATATGTACATTTGAGTTCTCAATTTTGGTTGAATCCTGTCAAGGAAACACTTGATATCATCCACCTGTGTGTGTGTGTAAACCGTCGAGAGATAGGCCCCGAAACGGTTTGCACACTTCTCTCCTGATGAGCCCATGCAGTTGTAAACATCTTTTGTTTTTTCATTATATCATATTCATACTGTCGGATTAATTTCCATTTTATTTTCACATACTTGTCTTTGAAAAAACTTTACATATGAATGTTTTCTCCTTTGATGATATTTATCCATTAACACCACGGATTTACCTATAAAAGTGGGCTACTTATTTTACAATTGGATTGTATTACAATAATTTTGATATTTTATATACACTTTTTATACATATTCTACACTTTTCTATAACTCTACATCAGACTTTTTTGAATCTTATTTTATAACTATAATGCTTCTGATTATTTTTAAAATTAAAAATGAGATTCATTTTATTTTTAAATAAAATTCATATTATTTTTAATATAGACAGCGCATTTTTTGATTAATTCCAACGTTTGACTAGCAGCGTTCTATTTTTACTAACGGTCATTTTTTCCCTTCTTATTTTTGTTGATGACCGACCCACGTGCGGTCGATGCATTATATTGCGAAGGGTCCTCATATCAGTGAGGATGGGCTGGTGTTGCTTTTTAAACCGTCGAGAGATAGGCCCCGAAACGGTTTGCACACTTCTCTCCTGATGAGCCCATGCAGTTGTAAACATCTTTTGTTTTTTCATTATATCATATTCATATATATATATATATATATATATGAGGGTAAGTAAACAAACGTGTTTATTTTATATGGCTTTTAGCCAACAATTTTTGTGCTTAATTGAAGTCATACCTAATTTTGAAAATTAATTAGTTAATAATTAATGAATTTTGGCGGGCATATATGTTCAAATGTAAGACTAAACAAATCGAGAAAATGTCAAGATATATAAAAACACACATACACTAATCTTTATATGTACGTTCTCAATTTTGGTTGAATCCTGTCAAGGAAACACTTGATATCATCCACCTGTGTGTATATGTATATATATATATATATAAAAACACACATACACTTACTAGATTTCTTGAAGATATTAAAAATAGAGTTCATTTATTCTTTAGATACAATATTTGTCATCTTTATGTTATGCATATAAATCAAATGATAATAATAATAAAAGAATATGGAGGTTTAATGTTTATGTTTATGTTTATCCATTATAACTCTCAAGGTGATTTCCAATAAAAATCTTATTTTATTTTTATTTCTTAATAAGAAAAAGATTCATTTTGTATTTTCATGGGATTTCCTTTTTCAATTAAAGAAATGTTGCTTTCTAAACAATATTATATTATAAATATCATGATTGTATACAAAAGAAATCTTTCCAGGAAAGATGATAATATCTTCAATATCTACAGAGAAATAATGGATTGCAGAAGATATATCTATTAATAATGGTGATTCGCTTCTGGCTTTTGTCTGTAACAAAAACTACATCACTACTTACATCACATTACCCAAAATCGCCATAATAGAATAAATACACTCAAAATTTGAACATGCAACATTAGACAGTCCTCATTGTTTTTTAAAACAAGTTTTAATAAATACATCACTGGTATTATATATCTATATATAGTTTGTTTTATCTTAATATATATTTAAAGTTTACATTTCAAATTGTTTTATTTTTTAATCCTTTAATGAATTTGATGATTTTACTTACTTAGGGTACAAACTCGCTGACATTGAATTTTTTACTCCCACCCCTCAGGCAGTGCCCTCCGGCTCTCTTCAGGTGTTTCTTGTCAGACTCAGAAACCTTCTCTGCAAACTCAGGTGATAGCCAAGGGCAATAATAACATAGAATAATTAACACAGCTTAATACTTGTACCTGGTCATGGTTAATGGAATGAGAACAGTCTACCCCAGTGGATTGAATAAAGGGTTCAGTTCGAAGTTCCATGTAGGCTCCCAATTACGACATTAAGGCTCTCAAGTTTGAAGAGAAGGTTCCCGAGTTCGACAAGAAATACCTTGAGAGCCTTAATATTGTGATTGGAAGCCTACATGGAACTACGAACTGAACTCTTTATTCAATCCACAGGGGTAGACTGTTCTTATTCAATTAACCATGACCCAGGTACAAGTGTTAAACTGTGTTAATTATTCTATGTTATTATCACCCTTGGCTATCTCCTGAGTTTGCACAGAAGGTTCCTGAGTCTGACAAGAAACACCTGAAGAGGACCGGTGGGCACATCAGCCGAAACATTGTGTAGATAACAATAAAGATGAGGGCAATAGTCCAAATAATATAAAAAATCATAGTATCTTTTATGACTTTTTATTAAAAAATTGTTAAGTATGGTCGATAGTGTATGACTGAATTTAAACTTCAAAATCAATTATCAAACCAAATATATACACAATGCCTCAAGCAAATAATAAAACTCTTGATAATATACATTTTGATTGTATAATGTTCTACAAGAATTATAATAAAAATCATAGTATCTTTTTGTGACTTTTTATAAAAAATTGTTAAGGGTGTACTTATTTACGGTCGATAGTGTATGACTGAACTTTGAACTTTGCTTGCTAGTTGGTCTCTGCAATGAAATTAGTAAAATGTCATTCATGTCAGACATGCTCTGTTGGAGACAGAATGTGAGATTTTAATCTTGAGAGTGGTTAACTTCTTGATTTTTTTTTTTTTTTGGGGGGGGGAGATTCACGCTATCAATTGCAAAACAATCGAAAATATTCAATGGCATATCCTTTGGCTTCAAATATCAACCATTTTTCTAACAAGCTTTGATTTAGGTTTTGTTTCTTTGTTTAATCAACCTTTGTGGGTTATTTAATGCTAAATCCATCCTTGTAGAAGAACAGTGTTTGCCCTTTAGCTAAAGAATATTGATTTCATTTTGGAGGTAAAGGCTGGTTTGGTTTCTTTGTTTAACGGCATATCAACCTTTGTGGGTTATTTAATGCCAGGGCCATCTTGTAGAAGAACAGTTGTCAGGGTGGCCTAAAGTTGGTATCAGCCTATCAGCAAGGGAGTCTATCCCCTTTTCACTAGCGCTAGACCAAGGAGATTGTTTTGGCGTCTGAGGTGGAGCGCAACACCTACCATCAGCTCCTCACTTAACCACACAGATCCCTGTGCTACTCATATGCTGAGTTGGCAAGGGCTGGTATCGAACTAGGAACCTTGTGATTTCTAAGAACAGTAGTGGTACTATTTGACCCATAGCTGTGAGAAAAAAAGGTGTAGAAATAATAAAAGACTAGCAGGACCTGTGGATATACCACAATATGATAAATTGGACACATGGCCGAGTGGATAAGGCAGTTAGGTTAAGACAGTTCTAAGTGACAGTTATCTCTGGAACCCGAGTTTAATCCTGAGTGAAAGCAGTTAGAAAAATAATTAATTAACACAACTCCTACCCCAGCTATGGTTAGCGGAATAAGAACAGGATACCCCCGAGGACTAAATAAAGGGTTAAGTTCAAAGTTCCGTGATGGCTCCCGAATACGACAAGAAAGTTCCCAAGTTCGAAAAGAAGGTTCCCGAGTCTGACAAGAAATACCTGAAGAAGGCCGGAGGGTATATTGGCCGAAACGTTGTATAAATAACAATGAAGATGGGGACAATAGTCCGAATAACGCAGATAATACTAATCTTCAAGCCTCATCTCAAACATTCAGAGAAATAGTAAATTATTACAACATTTGATATTTTTACCTAAGAGCTATTGCAAAATAGACATCTTTAATAGATAAGATTTATTTAGTTAGTTTTGCCTCAAAATAGCCACTGTTATTAATGTGTTTAAAACCCTGCAATGTGTCATATATATCACTAAGAAATAAAAGTCTACATAATATATGGTGTGGTTAATTTGCATGCTGATTTTAACAAAACTGGGTTTGATAAATAATTACTTGGTATTATTAATCTTCTAATATTGTTGTTTTATTCTCCAATGTATCAAAATGAAACCTGTGAATGATTTCATATAGAAACCGAAAATCTTATTATAATGGAGATTGTGTGTTTTTCTGTCTGTAACCGAAACTATATTACTACTCAAGTCACAATTGCCTTAATTATTTACGTCAAATTCTCCATGATTTCATTCTTTTAAACCTTCAGTTATTAATAAAAATTGTTTTACATTATTAATACTGTTGACCATATCTACATACTAATAACATGCAATTGTATTTATATATACAACAAAATAGCGGTTTACAGTTTGAACGAGAAGGCTAATTTGCATATTGATATTCAAAATTTTATTTTAATAAATATGTGCTTGGTATTATTGATTTCTAATTGTTTGGTTTTATCTTAAGAAATATAAACAAAAATCTCGTGGATAAATCTTAAAAGAAATTTATTTACAAGAAGAAATAACTGTAATATTATCCTTTACTTCCTATTTTAACTAAATAGTTAAATTAGGAAAAATTACCAATGAAAGAGGGGAGTAATGGAAAATTATGGAATAGTTAGTTTCAAAGTTGTTCTATTTTTCGATTATACCCCCTCTGTTGCAGATCTTTTTATCTGTATTCTTAGTGAGTTTCATTAGCCTTTCTAATTTAATATGATATTTTATTATATCAAAACTTAAATACTTGCACCCGGAGGTGCATATATTTGCTATTATAATTAAAATAAGTATAACCTTTTTATTTGCCTTCTTATTCAATTTCCTTAGTTTTTTTAATTTAATATATTTCATTACATTAAAACTTAAATACTTGCACCCAGCGAAGGGCGCATATTTTTGTTCATATTATTCTTTATTTAACATTATGGTGTTAGGTATGGGCCTGTTTGATGTCAATATTTAATAAAAGTGTTCAAACATTTAAAAACCATAAAACAATCAAGCACATGGCATAGAAGACAAAACTCTTGATTAAACAAACAAAATTGTATTAACATGAGTTTTACAAAAGGTAATACAGGATACTTGGCAAGGTTCTGTAAAAAGGTGCTTTTTGAAAAGTTCAATGTAAAATATAAGCAGAGATGTTATGTGAAAAGTTTTAAAGTCAACTCAACAGTCAGGCATAAGTTGAATGCTTCTAATGTTTATCTCCGATAGCGTAGGTTATTTAAAGAGAGAGATAGATAGATAGTTTGTACCTTCTGCATTAAAAGTTCTTAAAACATGTGACAAGGATTCTCATAGGCAGGCAAAATCTTTCTGCTTGAAAATGAAAAAGTCTGGGTATTTATAGAATCCTGGTAGGCTCCACGAGGCTCTGTTTGATAATTTTTCTTTTTAAGTGGGAACGCCTCTGATTGGTTGAATTTTACAAATTTTATTTTAAATTTTATTTTTACTAAGGTGCACAATCCCCATGCGCAAACTACCTATTTTTGTCATTCGACTTCTGTCCGTTGAAGCAAGAACTTCCGTCTCGCCACACATTCATTAAAAAAATCCAAACTTTATATTCATACTAGAATGGGCTACCCAGCATCCCTTAGGTAGAGGGAATGACATTACATAATTCAACCACTTTTTCTTTCTTTTTCCTACTCACAAGAAATATAATTATTTAGCCATTAAGAGAAAAAAAAATTCGTGAAAATCTATCTTTCATCTTTTTAATCCAAAACTAATGGCTGAATCACAGATGTAAAAAAAAAAAGAAATAGAAGCATAGTATGAGTGTTCCAAATTAAAGTTGGGTCCATTGAAAATCAAGCCATAAGCATAGACTCTATTTATTTGTGTCTCTAAATAACATAATAGCCAGTCCTTAAAACTTCACTAATTTCTTAACCAATAAAGACACATCTCTCTATGATACACAATATCTATATTATACTCTTCTAACCTCGTTTCATCATGGTCAGATTTTTGGTAACAGTAAAAAAATAAAAATTACTTTCTACATTTTCATATCTTAAGGAAACAACTCTTTACAAAAAATAATCAACTGACGATGATACAAAAAGTGCACTGTTAAAATTAAACTATTTTTAGCTGATAAACGTGGAGACTGAGGATACCGGAATCTTGACACACCCATTTCCCTCCCCGAACAGATTCAGTCTATGGTAGAAAGCAGATTGTACTTTTGGTAAAAAAAGAGAAGTTAAATAGATTAGGCCAGGTTAAAAGTGCAATATGGGTGGCCTATTTACGAATTTAACAGCATATGAGTAGCACAGGGATCTGTGCACTAAAGTGAGGAGCCAGGTGTGGCGCTCCACCCCAGCTGCTAAAATAATCTCCTTGGTCTAGCGCTAGTGAAAAGGGGATAGACTCCCTCGCTATATGGCTCACACTGACATTAAGCCGCGCCGACGACTTTACTTTTTTACTTATTCAACAAAACCTTTGGGTAATCTGAACATTAGCAACATAAATGAGAGTAACCTCCTCTTGTTTCTTTTACTTTGAGGAAGCTGTCTGTTTTGGTCGGCCATTTTCATTTCACCGTAAATCTACACTGAAAATACGAATTTGTTTGAATCAATACAACTGCATGTTTTAACACAAAATTATCATAAAATGTGTTCTTAATTGTGCTTGTGCATTATTTGAAATAAACTTAATTGTTATTAAGAACACATTTTATGATATTTTCGTGTTAAAACATGCAGTTGTATTGATTACGGTGAAATGAAAATGGCCAACCAAAATAGATGGCTTCCTCTAAGTGAAAGAAACAAGGGGAGGTTACTCTCATTTATGTAGCTAATGTTCAGATTACCAACTTTTGTTGTGTCTGAGTTATCAAAAAACAATGGCTAAACTTGCAAATTGGTCGGAAAATTAAAACAGAAACTTTTTTGGTGGTCCCCATGACAGTTTAACTACAGTGTATGAATGAACTTTTTGCGAATTGAGTTACGGTTTAGGGGTTTGGGGATTAATGTTGTTTTTAATTACATATTGCTTTAAAAAAAAACAAAAAAAAACAACAAAACCCCAACATTACTATACATTTAATGTTGAAAAATATATTTTTTAAACCAAGTTTAATTGAAATTATACATTGCAATACTAACACAAACAACTGAGACTAACATGTCTACCGTTGGATTCAATAATTAATTTCAATGGTTAATTAAATGTATTAATATTTGTTGTTTTTTTTAAAGCAATACGTAATTAAAAACAACCTTAAACCCCTAAACCGTAACCCAATTCGCAAAAAGTTAATTCATACACTGTAGTTAAACTGTCATGGGGAACCACCAAAAAACTTTCCGTTTTTAATTTTCCAACCAATTTACAAGTTAAGCCAAAACAACATTGAATCCGGAAAAAAGAGGGGCCGGGTTAGCTCAGTCGGTAGAGCGTTCGGCTAGAAACCACAAGGTTCCTAGCCAACTCAGCGTATGAGTAGCACAGGGATCTGTGCGGTAAAGAGCTGATGGTAGGTGTGGCGCTCCACCTCTGACGCCAAAACAATCCCCTTGGTCTAGCGCTGATTGGCTGATACCGACTTTAGGGCCGACGACTTGACTTTACTTACAAAAGATATAAATAAGATAGAGTCCAATGCGCAGCTCTTCATGAAAATCTCTGTAGAAGACTCTCGACTACACGGCTAATACTCTATGTAATCCATATTATCAATGTGTTTCATTGGACAAGTCCAACTTTCTTGTAATCATGAACTTTAGTAAATTCCTACCATAAAATTATGCTTGCGCATTATCTGAAATGAACTTAATTGTTATTAAGAACACATTTTATGATATTTTTGTGTTAACTCTTAACATCCTGTTGAGAATTTTCTAAGTCCAGAGCATTCCTATAAGGATGTATAAACAAAATGGCTAAATATTAAGAACACATTTTATGATATTTTTGTGTTAACTCTTAACATCCTGTTGAGAATTTTCTAAGTCCAGAGCATTCCTATAAGGATGTTAAAACAAAATGGCTAAATATTAAGAACACATTTTATGATATTTTTGTGTTAACTCTTAACATCCTGTTGAGAATTTTCTAAGTCCAGAGCATTCCTATAAGGATGTATAAAAAAATGGCTAAAAATGACCTTTCCATCTAAAGTTACCCGAGATATTTCCCTTAAATCAAAGACTTCTAAATATGTTTAATATTACATTTAAACAAAGGCTATCATTTGGGGTGGATTAGGAAAATGAATGAGACTTCCAGCCGGGTAGAATGAGGTGGTATAGGATGTTAAGAGTTAAAACATGCAGTTGTATTGATTCAAACAAGTTTATATTTTCTTTGTTTATATTGTACAATAATTCAAAATTTGTTCTTATTAACAATTAAGTTCATTTCAGATAATGCGCAAGCACTATCTGAAAAGAGCTTAAATGAACTTAATTTGAATTATCGTATGATATAAACAAAAATATACAAACTTGTTCGAATCAATACAACTGCATGCTTTAACATAAAAATATCATAAAATGTGTTCTTAATAACAATTAAGTTCATTTCAGATAATGCGCAAGCATAATTTTATGGTAGAAATTTACTAAACCAAAGCACATTTTGAATTATCGTACAATATAAACAAAAAATATAAACTTGTTTGAATCAATACACAACTGCATGCTTTAACACAAAAAATATCATAAAATGTGTTCTTAATAACAATTAAGTTCATTTCAGATGATGCGCAAGTATAATTTTATGGTAGTGCAGGGGCAGATAATCACTACGGTAAGAATTTACTAAACCAAAGTTCATGATTACCTATCTTCCTTTGCAACACATTTCTTTTTCCACAATGATACCTACATCGAAAAATAAGCCCCCCCCAAAAAAAAAAGTTACCCTTAAAATGCTTTTAAACCAGACTAAAAGTCTATTACTAATTTAGCCAGGGCTGTGGAGTCGGAGCACAAAACCTTTGGCTCCAACTCCTCTATTTTTAGCCACTTTGACTCCTTTTTATGTAATTAAATGATTATAGCCTATAAATATTATTATAATGGAGATTGTGTGTTTTTCTGTCTGTAACCGAAACTATATTACTACTCAAGTCACAATTCCCTTAGTTATTGACATCATATTCTCCATGATTTTATTTTAACCTTTTTAATAATTAATAAAATTGTTTTACATTATTAATACTGTTAACCATATCTACATACGAATAACATGCAATTATATTTATATATACAACAAAATAGCGGTTTACATTGTGAACAGGAAGGCTAATTTGCATATTGATATTAAAAAATCGAATTTAATAAATATGTGCTCAGTGTTATTGATTTCTAACTGTTTGGTTTTATTTTAATGAATATAAGCAAAAATCTCTTCAATAAATCTTAAATGAAATCCATTAACAAGAAAAAATAACTGTAAGTTTATTCTTACTTCCTCTTTTAACTAAATACTTACATTAGAAAAAATAGCAATGAAAGACGAGAGTGATGGAAGAGTAAGTTTCAGTTGTTCTATGTTTCAAATCTTTTGATCTGCATTCTTATTTAGTTTCATTAGCCTTTCTAATTTTATATAATATCTTATTACATTCAAACTTAAATACTTGCACCCGGAGGGTGCATATATTTGCTAGTGAATATAAACCATGATTTTTTTTATAATCCATTTATAAGGAGTGTGCACTGTATAACTTTACAAACTAAAAGTAGGGCCAAAGTGATTATAGCCTATAAATGAATATAAACCATGATTTTTTTAATAATCTATTTATAAGGAGTGTGCACTATATAACTTTACAGAATAAATACTAATAAATTGACCTTTCAAGAATTTAGGAATACACTTCAGTGGTCAGCTGTCTTAGTGAAAATTTTCAGATGACCTTTGACCTTTAAAAAGGTTCATTAATCCTTTAACATGTCTTGTTTTGTCTAGCCACCCTCTTCACCATTAAGCCTGGTAGCATTTCCTAGACCAGTTGCTCAACTAAACCTAGAGAGAGCAGTCTTCTCTTTTATCCATTATAGATAAAATAGTCCTATTCTGTTTGTAATGATTGCATTAATTCCTGACCACTGACAATCCCCTTCCTCCTGATTTTCAATGCATTTCTATAGTAAAATCATTAGCAATGCATTTACATTATACCTAGTTGGACTATTCCTTCAATAATACTTACATTAATTCCTGACCACTGACAATCCCTTTCTTCCTGATTTTCAATGCATTTCTATAGTAAAATCATTAGCAATGCATTTACATTATACCTAGTTGGCCTATTCCTTCAATAATACTTACATTAATTCCTGACCACTGACAATCCCCTTCCTCCTGATTTTCAATGCATTTCAATAGTAAAATCATTAGCAATGCATTTACATTATACCTAGTTGGCCTATTCCTTCAATAATGTTTACATTAATTCCTGACCACAGACAATCCCTTTCTTCCTGATTTTCAATGCATTTCTATAGTAAAATCATTAGCAATGCATTTACACTATACATAATAGTCCTAGTTCTTCAACAATATTTACATTAATTCCTGACCATTGACAATCCCTTTCTTCCTGATTTTCAATGCATTTCTATAGTAAAATCATTAGCAATGCATTTACACTATACATAATAGTCCTAGTTCTTCAACAATATTTACATTAATTCCTGACCACAGACAATCCCTTTCTTCCTGATTTTCAATGCATTTCTATAGTAAAATCATTAGCAATGCATTTACACTATACATAATAGTCCTAGTTCTTCAACAATATTTACATTAATTCCTGACCATTGACAATCCCTTTCTTCCTGATTTTCAATGTATTAAACAGGGCCGGTTTAGCTCAATTGGTAGAGTACTTGACTAGGAATTGCAAGGTTCCTGGTTCGATACAGGTCCTCACCAACTCAATGTATGAGTAGCACAGGGATCGGTGCGGTAAAGTAAGGAGCTGATGCTAAAAACAATCTCTTTGGTCTAGCACAAGTGAAAAGGGGATAGACTCCCTCGCAGTCTGGCTGATACCGAATTTAGGCCATCCCGTCGACTATTAACATCGATATAAAAAGTTTTTACTGTAGGTAAAATTTCATGCCTCAGCAAGTTTAAGTCAGCCATAAATAAAAAGCGTAAAAGTTGCATTTTAAAGGTCATGTTAAATAAGGGGATAAGTTTCTTTTTTCTTCATCTAAAATGTAGGATGTAAATTGAATTGATAAAGTTACGGTAAATAAACAATTATTTACAAATGTCAACAGCTGAATATAGATATTAATAAGTCTCTCTCTCTCTCTCTATATATATATATATATATATATATAATCTTATTATAATGGAGATTGTGTGTTTTTCTGTCTGTAACCAAAACTATATTACTATTCAAGTCATAATTCCCTGAGTTATTTACGTCACATTCTCCATGATTTTATTTTTATTTAAACTATTTATTTAAAGTATTAATAAAATTGTTTTACATTATTATTACTGTTGACCATATCTGCATACTAATAACATGCAAGTGTATTTGTACAACAAAATAGCGGTTTACAGTGTGAACAGGAAGCCTAATTTGCATATTGATATCAAAAATTTGATTTTAATAAATATGTGCTTTTAATTTCTAATTGTTTGGTTTTATCTTAATGATAAACATCTCGGGGATAAATCTTTAAAAAAATCCATTAACAAGAAGAAATAACTGATTTTATTCTTTACTTCCTATTTTAACTAAATAGTTAGATTAGGAAAATTTAGCAATGAAAGACTGGAGTGATGGAAGAGTAAGTTTCAGTTGTTCTATTTTTCGATTATATCCCCCTGTTTCAAATCTTTTTATCTGCATTCTTATTCAGTTTCATTAGCCTTTCTAATTTAATATAATATTTTATTATATTAAAACTTAAATACTTGCCACCGGAGGATGCATATATTTGCTAGTATATATAATATAATATATTTATGTAATAAGTATCTTAGAGGTAAATGAATAAATAAAACGGGAATCCCGTCCGTCCGGGTCCAACAGATATGTATTTACCCAACCCATGGGCAGGATGCAGCACAAGATCAATTTTTAAGCAGAGTTTACCAGGTTTGAATTTAGAGATTTCCTTCTCCTAGACTGGTTGACATAGCAAGGTGAAAGAGCCCACTCTATCCAACTATATATATTTACCCAACCCACTCCAAACAAGTAGGATGTGACACAAGGTCAATTTTTTAGCTAAGTTTAACAGATTTGATTTAAGAGTTTTCAATGCTCTTCCAATATGTGATCTACCGAAGGTTTGTGATCTACTATTGATCTACTATTCATGGCATGTGATCTACTAGGGAAAAAAGAGACAGGGTTGGGGTTAGGGTTAGTTTAATGGGAAAATAATGGGTTGTTAATGGGTAGATCACATACTGGAATGTAAACAACTCGGTAGATCACATATTGGATTAGAAACCATTCGGTAGATCACATTGGAAGAGCACCGAATTTTCCTTCTCCTAGACTGGTTGACATTGCAAGATGAAAGGCCCAGTCTATCCTACTATAAATATTTACCCAACCCCTCCACACAAGTAGGATGTGACACAATATCAATTTTTAAGCAGAGTTTACCAGGTTTGAATTTAGAGTTTTCCTTCTCCTAGACCGGTTAACATAGCAAGATAAAAGTCTCCTCAAGTCTCCAGGACTCTTCTGAATATTCTAGCAGATTTCAACAAGTGTGTGTGGGGGAGGGCGTGATGTGTTTTTTCTCTCCTTTTCCTCTGGGAAAATTTAGTATCCGTAAATAATAATAATAATAATATGTCTGTCTGGATCGACACTATTGCCTCCTAGTGGTTTCTGTCTGTAATCAAAATAGTGTCCCTCAACCCCTACAATCAAATCCCTACACACTACCCTGACCCCCCCCCGATCGCCAGGAACAAACGAAAGACGCCATTACCGTGCAATTGAGACAACAAGAAAATCAACATAAGTGATTAATTTCACAGCTTAAGGAGACTTCTCTTATATACACTCAATCACTTATTCACTAAGCAACAACAATGGAAGTAAGAAAATAAACCGGACCAGATCCTCCTGTCACTTATCTATCTATCTATCTATACATACATACACACCAATTGTCCTTTATATATAATATATAAAGGACAATTAGTGTGCATGTATTTAAGTCAGGGATGGGTGTTTAAGTACCGGACATGTATCCTCCAGTATAGTAGTTCCGCGTCAATAATCTATATATACCACAGTATGATAATTTAATTATTACAACATTTGATATGCTTATTTAACAGTTATTGCTAAATACTTCAATATGTAAAAAGTATAGTAATCTTGATTTAACTCTCTTTACTTACAGGGCCTGTGGATATACCACAGTATGATAATTTAATCATTACAACGTTTGATATGCTTACTTAAGAGTTATTACCAAATAGTTCAATATGTAAAAAGTATAATAATATTGATTTAACTCTCTTTATTTACAGGGCCTGTGGATATACCACAGTATGATAATTTAATTATTACAACGTTTGATATGCTTATTTAATAGCTATTGTTAAATACTTCAATATGTAAAAAGTGTAATAATATTGATTTAACTCTCTTTATTTACAGGGCCTGTGGATATACCACAGTATGATAATTTAATTATTACAACGTTTGATATGCTTACTTAAGAGTTATTACCAAATAGTTCAATATGTAAAAAGTATAATAATATTGATTTAACACTCTTTACTAGCAGGGCCTGTGGATATACCACAAATAGTTCAATATGTAAAAAGTATAATAATATTGATTTAACACTCTTTACTAGCAGGGCATGTGGATATACCACAGTATGATAATTTAATCATTACAACGTGTGATATGCTTATTTAACAGCTATTGTTAAATACTTCAATATGTAAAAAGTATAGTTATCTTGATTTCACTCTCTCACTCTTTCATTATGCTCGATTAGCGTTATCGCTTCCGTGCGATCACCCCCCCCTATCCCCTACTATCCTTTCTTATTATATTTTTTCTGTGTAGCATGTAGTTTTTCTTCGATAGCTTTATGAAAATAAACCTGGAATGGCCCGTTCAGATGAGGTGACAACACGCATAAGAAATAAGATTTAGGTGGATAAGCAACACCAGATAATGAGGATTTACATCTTTATATTTCATCTTGGGCGATTTGGACGGTCTTCATTTTGATCAGAAGGAGTCGCAAGATGATAACGGTCGAAAGATTAAGGAACAAGAGTATTAATATATAGCTGTAAAGGGCAGTTGGTGTATGTAAGTATGTATTAGGTACCACCAATTTACCCTGTGAAATTTACCCCCCCCCCTCTATATTTAACACAATGAAATTTGCAGAAAAATTAATATTATCTTGAAATTTTTTTGCATTCGAAAGAAGAAACATTAAACAAAATCCTGATGATTTTTTTTTTAATTTCAGCTTACGGAAATAATGAAAATTATGATTGAAAAACAATGTTTTCATTTTTGCACTGTTAAATCAACTGAAATTTAACGTAGCTAAAAACAAGTTACGATAAGAGGACTTTTAATTTCATTGATATAGTTATTCAGACTCTTATCTTTATAGAAAAAGAAGTACATTTTTCTAGCGCGTCATTTTTTTTATCTCATAAAATTAAATGGGGGGGGGGGTTATAGACCTCGTAAAAAATATTTCCCCTAACATATTTTAGAAAAAATGTATTTACATCCAATGGTAAACATTTATGGAAATTTTCGTGAAAATCGGACCATTAATTGATTTTTCATAGAATTTTAAAAAAAAACTCTTATCGTAACTTGTTTTTAGCTACGTTAAATTTCAATTGATTTAACAGTGCAACAATGAAAACATTGTTTTTCAATCATAATTTTCATTATTTTCGTAAGCTGAAAAAAAAATTTAAAAATCATCAGGAGTTTGTTTAATGTTTTTTCTTTCGAATGGAAAAAAAATTTCAAGAAAATATTAATTTTTCTGCAAGTTTCATTGTGTTAAATATAGGGGGGGGGGGTATATTTCAAAGGTTAAAATTGGTGGTACCTACCGATCCACGATATATTAATATTTTTAAAAGAATTTGTAATTTTTATTGTTGAATAGTAATGTGTGATTCTTAGAATATACGGAAGAGCAAAACTGACATATTTGTTTTTTTACCTTGGAACTACAGACGAGACACGTTCCCGTCTACTATATTGTTATTTTTTGTTTTGTTTTGTTTGTTGTTGTTTTTTAAGCGTAAAAAATTATCTTGAACTAATTCAACCTATTTTACAATAAAAGTAACTAACTCTTCATTATTCTATCAGTTTTTCTCTTAGAAAAAATATTCAAATTTTCATTCATTTCATTTAGTTTTCGATTTTATAATTTACCCAAACCCATAATTGGCAAAAAGTTACTTTCACTGAGAAATTTTAATAATAAATGTTAATAATAAAGTTCAATAGTAAATTTTACAAGTAATTAAAATTTTCATACATTTCATTTCTTTTTCGATTTAGAATTTGAACGGGCGCAAATTCGACTGGCATATTTTATTTTAAAGTCAATTTCACTGTGAAATTTTAATAGTAAAAATACTTATTGTCTTTGCTTCAGTTACACAAAAAAATATATATATATTCCGGAGTTATTCTGAAACTACCACAAACAAATCTTTCAAAAATCGTTGAAAACCAATAATCGGTTATTGAATGTGCACAAGAAAACAATTGTCGAATACAGCCATCCATACATTTTAAATGTATAATTGTCAAAGAGAGATAATATTTAAAGTTATAGTCCCCGTTTCCACATAAAAATAACCCTTTCGCATGTAAAACGAACTATTTTTTTTTTTTATTAACTGTGAGTAATTTTATCCAATCGGATAATTTGATCTTTGAATTAACTGTTTTTCTATGTAACAACCCTGTATGATCGTTAATTTTTTTTTTACGAGATTTTTGATAAACAAAGTTCGGAAATATTTATTTCCGTTTTATTCAAGATGGCCTAAACTGATCACGTGACTGTTTTTGGTTATCCCTAGTATGTGTGTATGTCCGGATGAAACTACAACAATGAAACAACGACATACACACACACACACACATATATATATATATATATATATATATATATATATATATCACCAGTTCTTGCTTTTTGTGCAACAATTATGAAGAAAGTACTCCTATATACTCAAACAAGAACAACAACCACAATGTGGAACATGTCAAACACCTTTGACAGTTAAACACTTATTCATGGAATGCAGGTTTATTGCTCACATCAGAAACCGTTATTTTAAAGCAAACAATATGAAAGATCTATTTGAAAATGTCAACATGGAGGATATTCTCCTTTTTGAGGGAAATAAAATTATACCATAGAATATAAACATGAAACAAATCAATACCCTACAACATAATCCCCAATAATGCTAACACACTGATAAAACCAATTACTAAAAAGTATAAATACAAATACACGATATGTATCCCTTCCTAACAGTTAGGCATGACATAACTCCAGACGGGTTGATATGCCGTTAAAATCAATAAATCAATTTAATCAAATCACCGTATCTTTATAAATTTAGAATTGTATATATTTCATCCCATACAGCTGTGTCAAAGTATACAAAGGTGAGACATGCCATCTACTGAAAGTAAGACTAGAGGAATATCGAAAAGCAGTGGTACAAGGGAGAAATAGAAAAGCTGGGTATGGCTGACCATACATGAAAGGAAAAGGGAAACCATGTGCCCTTCATAAAGATATGTTGGGCTATAGTGTATTTCACAATAAAAATGAGGACAACAGTACAAAAATCAATATAATTCAAGATACGTGTATTCGTATCTTTATTATTTGCGTTATTTTAAAGCAAACAATATGAAAGATTTATTTGAAAATGTCAACATAGATGTTATTCTGTCCTTTTTTAGGGAAATAAAATTATACCATATAATATAGACATGAAACAAATCAATACCATACAACATAATCCCCAATAATGCTAACACACTGATAAAACCAATTACCAAAAAGTATAAATATAAATACACGATATGTATAACTTCCTAACCGTTAGACATGACATAACCCCTGACGGGTTGATATGCCGTTAAAATCAATAATCAAACAACAACATTGATTTATATTCGAAGATATCTAAAAATTAAAATATACATAGAAATAGCATTGAAATTCTCCAGCATTTGCAAATCTCAAAAGTAAACAAATCAATTGTTGTTTTGCCCCCCCCTCTACCCAATCGACATTGGGTAGCCGCTTCTAGTAAATAAATGCATAAATCTATCTCTATTGACTTTTTTTTTACTCGTTTCTTTGTTCGTTTGTCTTTAATTTTCGCGCTTTTTCCCCCCTAGTTCAGTTCGTAGAGCATCAGCTAAGGAACCACAAGATTCACGAAAACACGATTCTTCGTGTCTCAAACAAATTTCTAATTAGCTTGCTATATAACTCAACAAGGATTTTATATATATATATATATATATATATATTATATATATATATATATATATATGAAGTTAAGTAAACAAACAAATGTGTTTATTTTTTATATGGCTTTAAGCCGACAATTTTTGGAGGATATGTGCTTAATTGAAGTCATACCTAATTTTGAAAATTAATCAGCTAATAATTAATGAATTTAGGCGGGCATATATGTTCAAATGTAAGGCTAAACATTTTCTCGATTCGTTTAGCATTACATTTGAACATATATGCCCGCCTAAATTCATTAATTATTAACTTATTGATTTTCAAAATTAGGTATGACTTCAATTAAGCACATATCCTATATATATATATATATATAACTTTCAAAGAAAGAAAAACTTAACAAACCATCATCCCGTAATAATTTATTTCGACTAGACTTATTGATTATTTATTATTATACATTGAGCTCTCTTTAGGGATTTATAAAAAAAATCCTTGTATGAGTATATGTTTGCACCTACAAGAGCATACAGTATGGTTATACAGTGAGATTTTGAAGATCCCAAATAGAATCATCCCTTACAACCAGTCATTTGGATTACCTTACACACACACACACACACACACATATATATATATATATATATATATACTAACCCCTCCGCACGAGCAGGATGTGACACAAGATCAATTTCTTAAGCGGAGTTTAACAGGTTTGAATTAAGAGTTTACCTTCTCCCAGACGAGTTAACTAGCAAATGTTAAAGAACCCAGCCCGCCTTACTATTTACCCATAGCTAGAGGGAGAATAGTTTGATGCATACCTTTCCCAAGGGTATTAGCTCTATGTAAAATTCAAACAGCCTCGTCCAGGATTTGAACTCGGGTCGCCGAGCCCATGTGATTGTTAATAATACTAAACGGTTTAGCTCAGTTAGTAGAACATCCACCTCGGAACCACAAGGTTCCGAGTTCGATACGAACCCTCGCCCACTCAGCTCATGAGTATCACAGTTTGGATCTGTGCGACGATCCACCTCAACAAAAACAATCTCCCTAGTCTAGCGCTATCGAAAAAGAGGATGAACTCTATCGCTGTCCAGCTCCGGTTGATAACGACAATAGGACAACTCCGTCAAATTTACTTTTCTTACACTGCCTGGTCTAGCGCTAGTGAACATGGGATAGACCCCCTCACTGTCCGGCTGATACTGACAATAGGCCACTCCACCGGCTTACACTGGACCGGTGTGTTTGAATTAATAGCGTCGATCCCAGGGGGCTATACCCCAGGCAATACCTGCCCCTTGATTTAAAGGGACAGGGCTGGATTTATTGCCCAGCGCCTGAGCCCCCCTCCCCCGGAATGCCGAGGGGATCGACGCAATTTTTGTTCTTTCCCATCCATGAGCTTCGGCTTGTGAGTGGGCCCACGTTAAAACGAGGCCTTGTGCCCAGCCCATACAA
The DNA here is from genome assembly GCA_023376005.1 of Doryteuthis pealeii. Classification (NCBI taxonomy): domain Eukaryota; kingdom Metazoa; phylum Mollusca; class Cephalopoda; order Myopsida; family Loliginidae; genus Doryteuthis; species Doryteuthis pealeii. The sequence continues at coordinate 67,383,891 of CM042171.1, forward strand.
GTGGGGTATGAGGCAAATACCCACTGCCTGGAGAAGCAAGTACGAACTGATGTGGCGTTCTCGCGTGGACACCGACACGACCAACAAAAACCTACATCAATCACCTGTGTCGTGTATAAGGTCTGACAGGTGCAATGACCGATAGGGGACGGGCGTCGAGAGAGAGTCTTGAGAATCCGTGCTGTCAGTGTGACATCATGATGATAACTATGCCTTGGTTCAAAGGGTAGCTTTTCTACACATCTGAGGATCAACACAATCCTATACCCTGGATCATACAAACACATGTCAGTACTACTGTGTGGCTGCACCACTAGGACCTTAACGAAACGCTTGGAGAAAAAGCTTGATGGGAACTACACAATGGATGCTGCATGATGACTTGAACAATCCCTGGAAGCAGCTCTACGGCCACTTACCTCCCATCACACAAACCATACAAGTGAGACGAACAAGACATGCTAGACATGAAATAAGTAAAGTCGGTGGTGTGGCCTAGAGTCGGTATCAGACAATCAGCGAGGGAGTCTATCCCCCTTTCACTAGCGCTAGACCAAGGAGATTGTTTTTGCGTCTGAGGTGGAGTGCCACACCTACCAATAGCTCCTTACTTTACTACATAGATCCCTGTGCTACTCATACGCTGAGTTAGCGAGGGTCGGTATCGAACTAGGAACCTTGTGGTTTCTAGCCGAACGATCTACCGACTGAGCTAACCCGTAACCTGTAAAACCTCTAAAAAAATTGGCTTTTGGTTACCCTTACCGAGTTTATCAACCTGTGCTATATGTATTTACCCAATCCGTTTAACACGAGTAGGATGTGACACAAGGTCGCAAGTGTGGGACACCCAACAAGGCTCGAACTCACAATTCAGTAGTACTGGATCTATGAGACTAGCATGCTAACCATTACATCACGAAGGGACGCCCTTTTCACCCAACCCGTTTACCACGTGTATGTGACACAGGGTCACAAGTATGGGGCACCCAACAAGGATCGAACTCACAATTCAGTAGTACTGGATCTATGAGACTAGCATGCTAACCATTACATCACGAAGGGACGCCCTTTTCACGCAACCCGTTTACCACGTGTATGATGTGACACAGGGTCGCAAGTATGGGGCACCCAACAAGGATCGAACTCACAATTCAGTAGTACTGGATCTATGAGACTAGCATGCTAACCATTACATCAGGAAGGGACGCCCTTTTCACGCAACCCGTTTACCACGTGTATGATGTGACACAGGGTCACAAGTATGGGGCATCCATCGAGGATCGAAATCGCAGTTCTGTTGTAATGGATCTAGATGTGATACAAGGTCGCAAGTGTGGGGCATCCGGCGAGGATTGAACTCGCTATTTAATATTTATGTTAAGGCATTTTAGTGAGGGGGGGGGTACGAATAAAGACATCATTCTGAATGTGTTCAGAAAAAGAAAGAAAAAAAAACAACTCCTATATAGGTAGAGAATGTAAGTAATACATTTCTATACAATCACTTTTGCACATGACCCTGGGAATTTTGGGTGGGTGGTGGTGGAGGGGGTTATTCCGGACAAGTACATTTTTGTACTCTTTGAAATAAGCATTTCATTAATCAGCCTAGGATCAAAGCAGAGCTTATCTACAATTCTACCAATACAGACCCCATACCCTGAATTACACATACACAAAATGTTAAGATCCTTGATGGTTGAGAGGGGGGGGGGGGTCTGAAAAAAATTATTTTTTAACTGTTCAAAAAATAAAAAATGATATAAATAAAGGTACACTTAAATGGGCAGTGAATGTAAGTATTCTCTCTGTCTCTCTCAGTATATATATATATATATATATATATATATATATATATATATGTGTGTGTGTGTGTGTGTGTGTGTGTGTACATACGCATACAACAACTAATACGACTAACAAACGTACATAATATACATATATAAATACACATATATACACACGTGTGTGTGTGTGTGTGTGTGTGTAACATACGTATACACAAATATATACAGACTAACAAACATATATACACAAAGATACAGACATATATACACAAACATACAAACACACGCATGTGTGCATATACATAAATATACACATATAGGCATATATATATATATATATATATACATATATATATATACATACATACACATATATATATATACATACATACACATATACACACATATATATGTACACACACGAGCACATATATGTACACACACATATATGTACAGTGTGTGTGTTCGTGTGTGTACATTATACACACACGAACACACATATACATATGTACACACACGAACACTCACATGTACATATACACATATACACACACATATGTATACACACGAACACACACACATATATATATACACACATATATGTACACTCACACACATATATATATACACATATATATGTGAACACACACACACACGAACACACACACACATAGAGGGGCTATTCTGGACAAGAACCTTTTTTATAATCTTTTCTAATAACTATTTTATTAACCAGACTATTTATAACTTAAAAATAAACGTGGGAGTATTCTCAGATCCCAGGTAAAGGAACCGGATTGCGTCACTCTTCTGATATTAGACAGAATGCACAGATACTACTCTCTAATCCTAAACAGAACGTATAGATACAATCTGTTGATCCGAGGTAGAGGTGCTGAGAATGACATTTCTGATCCAAGGCAGAACGCTTGGATCAGATTAATCTTTCTGATCTTAGACAATGGTATCAGAAAACGACACTCTTCTAATTCGATACAAAATGCACAGATACTACACTTTGATCTTAGGCAATAGTGCCGGGAACGACACTCTTTTGATGAGAGACAGAATGCACAGATAGTACACTTTGATCTTAGGGGAACGACACTATTTTAATGAGACAAGATCCACAGATACTATACTTTGATCTGAGGGGAGCGACACTCTTTTGATGAGAGACAGAATGCACATGTACTACACTTTGATCTTAGGCAATTGTACCGCAGAACGCACAAATACTACACTGATCCTAGACATCCTCGGCTAAAGTGCTGATCCATACATATATTATTATATTTTACGGATATTATGCTAGTTAAAGGGAAGTCTGACTATTAATAAAATAAAACCAGAACAAAGAAAATCTAAGCTCATTTATAAATAAACAAACATCAAATAATTTAAGAGGCTAATATTGAAATATCTAGGAATATTATCTAAATTGAACTCTTTAAAAAAACAACAACAAACAACGTGACCACCACAAGTGAGTGAATGAAGTGGACTGCTATAATTCACATATATTTTACTTACTTCCTATATACAAGGAAATAAAGAACATTATTGCCTAATTGTTACTGATTTTCTTTTAAGGAAAAAAAAGGACTAAAATTAAAGTGCAAACCTTTGGAAAAAAAATGAGTTTTTTAAAAGGTTAAAACATTTCAAATAAATCGAGTTTTATGCGCACACAATAAGATTAATGAATTGTCCTTTCTTCATTTTTTTTTACAATAAATTATCGGATATCCTCAGCAGAACTAATATATTAAGCAAGTTGATTTAAATTTTTAATGTTTATTACGGAAAATCCTTGCACTTTTAAAGGGTTGCTCTTTTTTTGTTAGTTCTCTGCGAGAAACTGTTTAAATGAAAGACCTTTTGTCATACAAAACAAGGCTAAGTAAATATCCCAAATCATCGAAAAATAAATTAAGGGGGCTAAAAAAAAGATAGTTGTTCGATCAAAAATAGCAGACAAAAAGCAAGAATGAGAAATATTTATAAATCCCAGAAAAATCAAGACGAGATTTAAGATGGAGTGAAAGAAGGAAATAACGCGGGAGTTGGACGAATAAGCAACAGGACAAAAAACGTACAAAATAAATAATAATTTTCGTTTTAATTTCTGGTCTAAGCATTTAAATCTTTTAATCGTTTTAAAAAGGCATTTTTAATTTAATCATTTATTCAAATCAGTCTCTTTTTCTCTTTCTCTCTTCTCTCTCTCTCTCGTCTCTACTCTCTATTCATTTAATTCCTTCTTTAGAAATCACTAACATTTAAAGTGTAAAGACTTACAACGAGTAACATGACTTAGTTTTTTTATAATGCAGTCAGTTGAATGCAGCATGCACATAAAAAAGCATTACTCTTTCTTTCTTTACTTTTTTCTTAAAAGGACTTATTTTTATTCTTTCTTTTTTTTTTATCAAGTCTCATACTCCAAAATATGCACTTTTTTTAAAGATATCAAAATGATTTAATTTCTATTTAAGGTCTAAGTAAATTTCAGTAATGTTTTGATTGTAATGTACTTGTACAATGTACACAATGTGCAAAGATCGCATAGGCGAGAAACTGTTAGTAACCTGGTGTTGACTCCATGTCCACGCTACATACATACATACATACATACATAGTACACACATAACATCGTTTTTTGATTATCGAAAATAAACATATAACAAAGAAATCAATTTCTTTTATTTTTCTTCCCCCTCCTTCAATAAAACTATTTTTATAAAGAGTGGTCACTCCGTGAAACACCCCTACCAATCCCATACATTTAAGGACCCTCACGAGAGAAAGTACTTTTTATTTATTTATCATAAAGTTCATATTAAGGAAATTTAATCTTTCCTTAGGGTTCATTACTCTTTATGTTTATTTTTATTTTTTTTTTTTTAGCTGAGAAAAGTTTTGAGTCATTATTATTAGCATAAAATATAAATACAATTATTAATCAATTGGGGATATATATGACATACCTCCAGATCACCCCAGATCGAATCATCACTGTCTGAGGAACCATCTCCCGTTTGTACAAGCTGAAGTCTTTTATGAAGAATATGTAAAGGTTTAATAACAGCTTCTTCTAGTCTACTGGAACTCCTGGCCATTGTTTTTGTGTAAAGGTCCACCAGCACAACTCCTCAAAATTTCGTTGCTTTCCCCCTGTGTATCTTCGCTACACAGAGTTGATTTTATTCATTTTAGTCCTAGCAGTGCAAGTAGTTATGTTAGAGAGAGAGACTTAGGAGGTTGCCTTTTTCTCTCTCCGATGCTTGTGTAGTAGTAGACTTTTCAATAGTACGTTATTCTTGCTTTTAAAACTCCATATGAATGGAAAGAAATGCACAAGGAAGTAGTAGATATGCACTCGACACAGAGAGTGTGAGGGGCGGCGGTACGACAGAAGCGACAAACTGGTATATATCTACATATGTGTATATGCGGACTGGTGCAAAAGTAACAGAGCAGCTAATAACAATACGAAGTATTTATTTTAAGAAAAACACAACAAAAAAACTATAGTTATTCATTTGTAGGCTTGTCCAATAGCCTGCTCTGTAAATTCTGCCCTACGTGATAAACGTATATTGATGAATTACTTGTAGATAGATAAATAGATAGATATAAACAAAATGAGATAAGGGATAGCTACTTTAGTTTAGGATAAGATACAGGGTTGTCTCATGCCCCACCCATCTATGAACTCCACTCACAACATGTCAATTTTCAGGCGTCTATCGTCTAATGCTTACCATCGTAGGAAATTGACACAAATTCAAATCCTGGGCGAGGCTGTTTGCATTTCACATTGCGCTAACCTTTGGGAAAGGTATGAATCAAACTATTCTTCCTCCAGATATGAGTAAATAGTAGGGCAGACTGGGCTCTTTAGCCTTGGCTAGGCAAACAGTCTAGGAGATGGAAAACTCTGAATTCAAACCTGTTAAACTCCACTTAAGAAATTGGCCTTGTGTCACATCCTACTAGTGCGAAGGAGTTGGTACTAAATACATATATGTGCGTGCATATATATATGGTGATTGCCAGTTCTTCACAAAATAAGGCCATTTCTACAAGTTCGGCTGTGAACGCGCGGTGCCCAGGCGTTCAGCTTTGTTTTTATTCACTGTTATACATATGAGCCTCTTCCCCAGTTTCCTCTCGTGTGCGACCGTACATGACTAAGAAACCCAGCCTTTGTCAAGCAGGCCCTGCCACACGCATCATATATATAGTCCGGCTTAAATGTAGGAAATGTGTCCATGACATTCGTCATGTGCCATTTGCTTAGAGACCGCTTCAGGATGGAGTGTTCGAGCCGTTTTACCTCAAACCCCTTGCAGCTATCATAGACAGGTTTTCTCCATACTGCACGATTCATATATACATATATATATATATATATATATATATATATATATATATAGGTAATTATGAACTTTTGTTTAGTAAATTAGGGTGTCCTAGAAAAAACAGAACCAACACATTTTGTAATAAAACTTAATTTTAACTAGTGGGGTTTAGGGTTAAGGTTTAGGGTTTAGGGTTAGTTTAATGGGAAAATAAATGAATAATTTGGGTTCTGTTTTTTCTGGGTCATCCTGTACAGAGTGACCCAGGAAAAACAGAACCCTAACCCCAACCCCAAAACCCCCTAGTTAAAATTAACAGTTTTATTACAAAATTTGTGGCTTCTGTTTTTTTTCTGGGACACCCTAATTTACTAAACAAAAGTTCATAATTATATATATATATATATATATATATATATATATGTGTGTGTGTGGTGTGTGTGTGTGTGTGTGTGGACTGGAGAAAAAGTAACAAAGCAGCTAATAAAAATAGGGAGTAAATATTTATTATGAGAAAAACACAACAAAAAAAAACTATAGTTATTTGTAGTCTTGTGCAATTATCTGCTCTGTAAATTCTGCTCTGCTGGATAAATATAAACATTATATTGATAAATTACTTGGATATGAACAGAATGATATATAGAGATAACTACTTTAATTTGGGATAGATACAGGGTCGTGGTAAGGTCGCATGCCCCCACCCATCTATGATAGGGGAACCCCACTCACAACATATTAATTTTGAGGCGTTGCGTAATGGTTACCATCGTGAGAAATTGAGGCAAAACTTGCAAATTGGTCGGAAAATTAAAACGGAAAGTTTTTGGTGGTCCCCCATGACAGTTTAACTACAGTCTATGAATGAACTTTTTGCGAATTGGGTTACGATTTAGGGATTTGGGGATTAAGGTTGTTTTTAATTACGTATAATTTAGGCATTAGCATTTTTGTCGTCTGCTAGGAATTTTAAAAGCGAATTAAAAATAATTAAATCTATTATTTAAGGTCAAACTTTGTCTAAATCGATAAGTAGTAACATAATAACCATCATTCAAAAAAGAAAAATATCATTACATATGCAGTTTATTTTTAAAAGATTTAAAACCATTTGTTTTGGTCAATTTCGACGCGATCCGCCATTCAGCCTCTTTTTCGATGGTTTTAAGTGCTTGTTTACAATTTTACTGTAACATTCGCGATTGCAAAAAAAAAATTACCAAAAATCAGGTAATTATCCGATTTTAATGAAATTTTCAGTATTGATTTAACAATTAATGAATTTTATAATGCATCAGTTATTTTATTTCAAAACTTTAATTTAGTATTTTTGCTATGAAAAATTAATATATAAAATTCATTTAAAATATGAAAGTCCCGATGTTAAGTTTAAAATATTATAGTTTTAGATTCTAAAAATAAATATCTACTTAATGCAAACCTTATTTTAGGTGCCAAAAGTAATAAGTTTTGAAGAAAAACTCGATTGAAAATGTACCCCCTCCCCCTTTTAAGCAGAAAAAACATCGATGTCTAACTTTTCTTTTATAAAATAATAGCCAATTAAATAATTATCGAAATGAGTAAAAAAGAAATCTCCCAAAAATTAATTATTTATTATTTTTTTACATTTTATTTTTCGATTTTCGGTACTTATTTTCTCATAAAACAACAACCGTAAAAAAAAATTTTTGTTTCTATTCATAACTTCGGGCTTTTATCTTTTTATTTATACTGTAATTAGTATCGAAAATGACCAACTCGCAAAACATTTTACGCCCCCAACATAAGGGGGGTCAAAATTAAGTGACCTGAAAAAAATTAGAAAGTTTTGAAATAAAATAAATAATGCATTATAATGATCATTCTTCGATAAATAAACACTGAAAATTTCATTAAAATCCGATAATTTCCTAATTTTTGGAAAATTATTTTCTGTAGGGAGCTAAAGTCATTTTGTCAAAAACGCATTTTAGGCTCATTTTGCCAGTAGCTAGTATAATTACAATAATAGATTAAATAATTAATTTCAATGGTTAATTAAATGTATAGTAATTTGGCTTGTTTTTTTTTGTTTTTTTTTAAGCAATACGTAATTAAAAACAACCTTAATCCCCTAAAACCGTAACCCAATTCGCAAAATGTTAATTCATAGACTGTAGTAAAACTGTCATTGGGTACCACCAAAAAACTTTCCGTTTTAATTTTCCGACCTAAATCAGTCGGCCAAAACATTTTGTATATATAGCTCACCGTTGTGCTGGGTTTTTTTTTTGTTTTTGTTTTTATTTGTTTGTTTTTTCGGTATCCTTTATCAAGCAATGGTAATACTCGAACACGAGTTTTCTGCCATCATATATATATATATATATATATATATATATATATATATATATATATGTGTGTGTGTGTGTGTGTGTGTGTGTGTGTGAGTGTGTGTGTGTGTGTGTGTGTGTGTGTGCGCGCGAATTTTCATAAAATAGTATTCATAGAAAATACATGAACCCCCCACTCAACTATATGTCAATTTTATTAAAATACTATTCATAGTAAATGTATGAAACCTGCTCTTCCGGGACCCCCAAGCAGGCTTTCCCCGGAAGGGGTGGAGTAGGGTGGTAATACGCGTCGGTCCTATATATATATATATATATATATATATATATATATATGTCAGGCTGAGATAAATAGATAGATCAATGGTTTATTATAGATAGATATGATCAAAAACAGATACTGATATGGACAGGTTGAAATAGATGAGCATATATATATATTTATATATGGGAGAAATAAGAGGAAATTAATCCGACAGTATGTGGAGAAAGATAGACAAACACGGGATGTTGTACAAACTTACTGCTACACACCCCATCTGGGGAAAAATCTCCCTCTACCAACCCCTGTTAACACCAACAATTAACCACCCTCCCCTATTCACGACCTCCTAATTCACCAGTATGAATATGTTCACCGTTGAAGCAAGAACTTAATCCAACGTCCTGAAGGAGGTCTAACAGACCGAAACGTTATAACGTCGACATCACTACCCACAATAAACATCCATTTTGTACAACATCCCGTGTTTGTCTATCTTTCTCAAATATATATAAATATATAAATATATGAGAGTAAGTAAACAAACAATGTGTTTATTTGATATGGCTTTAACACATTGTTTGTTTACTTACTCTCATACTGTCGTGTAGCAAGTTAATAAAAAGTGGAATATAAATAAGTTCAAAACAAACGAAGAATCTGGGAATGGCCAGCTAGTGTAATGGTTAGAGTCTCCGCCTGTCAGCTTGGCAGTCGAGGTTTCGAGTCACACACGGAGCAGTTTCCCATGTCTATAACCTTGCTGATGAGACTTAATAGGTCGAAATGTACATTCAGGGATTGACATTTTCTCGATTTCAGGTATTTCTTCTCGGACTTGGGAACCTTCTTTTCGAACTCGGGAACTTTCTTGTCGTATTCGGGAGCCATCACGGAACTTTGAACCTAACCATTTATTTAGTCCACAGGGGGAAGGTTCCCGAGTCCGAAAAGCAGGTTCCCGAGTCCGACAAGAAATACCTGAAGAAGACCGGAGGGTATATCGACCGAAACGTTGTACAAATAACAATGAAGATGAGGACAATAGTCCGAATAACGCAGATGATACTAAACTTGTTTTTCATCTGAATTCGTAAATTTTCTTTTACAATAGATTATTTTTCAATATTTCTGAATTAATTAACT
>CM042171.1:67398791-67479693 GCA_023376005.1 Doryteuthis pealeii
TTAAGAATAATTAAATCTATGTATTTAAGGTATAAACTGTTAATCGATAGTAGTAGCATAATAACCATCATTAAAAAAAAAAAAATATAATTACATATGCATTTTTTAAAAAGATTTAAAACTATTGTTTTGGGTCAATCTTCGACGCGAATCCGCCATTTTGATGGTTTTTCAATGTTTTAGGCGCTTGTTTACAATTTTAAACTCACATTTGGGATGGAAAAACTTTTCCCCAAAATCAGGTAATTATCCGATTTTTAATGAAATTTTTCAGTATTTGATTTAATAATTAATGAATTTTTATAATCATCAATACAATTTTAACTTAACATTTGGGATGGAAACTTTTCCCAAAATCGGTAATTATCCGATTTTAATAAATTTTCAGTATTGATTTAATAATTAATGAATTTTATAATGCATCAGTTATTTTATTTCAAAACTTTAGATTGAAAATGTACCCCCTCCCCCTTAAGCAGAAAAACATCGATGTATAATTTTTCTTTTATAAAGATAGATTCCAATTAATAATTATCGAAATGAGAAAAAAGAAATCTCAAAAAAATTGAATTATTTATTATTTTTTACATTTATTTTTTCGATTTTGGTACTATTTTCTCATAGAACGCAACCGTAAAACAATTGTTTTTGTTTCTATTCATAAATTCGGTCTTTTTATCTCTTTATTTATAACTGTTAATTAGTATAATATGATCACATCGAAAACATTTTACCGCCCCCTAGCATAGGGGGTCATTTGACCTGACAAAAGTTCTCGCATAAATACTCGCATTAAGTCTTCATTGAACATAAACATGGGAAAATTTTCATTAAATGACTGAATAATGTTCCTGATTTGGGTACTAATCTATTCATCGTACGCGAGCGCCTCAACGTATTTCGTCAAGATATTTGCTCCGTTTGCTGTCCTATCAATATTAAAAGAGTTCTGGGTATGTACGTGTCGACGTATAACAAAACGGAGGATCACTCAGATTCAATTTGCATACACATTGATTCGTTTCTAACCTCCCGTTTTTTGTTATACGTCGAACCGTAACATACACACTCTGTTTTATATATTAGATTAGGGACAGGCAAACGGAGCCTAAAATCGCTTTTGACAAAATGACTTTAGCCCCTACAGAAAATAATTTACCAAAATCAGGAAATTATCAGATTTTAATGAAATTTTCAGTGTTTATGTATCAATGAATGATCTTTATAATGCATTATTTTATTTCAAAACTTTGTAATTTTTTTCAGGTCACTTAATTTTGACCCCCTTATGCTGGGGGCGTAAAATTGTTTCGAGTTGATCATATGTTATACTAATTACAGTATAAATAAAGAGATAAAGACCGAAGTTATGAATAGAAACAAACAATTGTTTCGGTTGCGGTTCTGAGAAAATAATACCAAAAATCGAAAAATAAATGTAAAAAATAATAAATAATCAATTTTTTGGAGATTTCTTTTTTACTCATTTCGATAATTATTTAATTGGATATTATTTTATAAAAGAAAAAATTATATACATCGATGTTTTTTCTGCTTATAAGGGGGAGGGGGTACATTTTCAATCTAAAGTTTTTGAAATAAAATAACTGATGCATTATAAATTCATTAATTATAAATCAATACTGAAAATTCATTAAAATCGGATAATTACCTGATTTTGGGGAAAAGTTTTTTCCATCCCAAATGTTAAGTTAAAATTGTAAACTGATGCATTATAAAATTCATTAATTATTAAATCAATACTGAAAATTTCATATAATATGGATAATTACCTGATTTTGGGGAAAAGTTTTTTCCATCCCAAAATGTTAAGTTAAAATTGTAAACAAGCGCCTAAAACCATTGAAAAACCATCAAAATGGCGGATCGCGTCGAAATTGACCAAAACAAATAGTTTTAAATCTTTTAAAAATGCATATGTAATTATATTTTCTTTTTTTAATGATGGTTATTATGCTACTACTTTCGATTTAGACAAAGTTTAACCTTAAATATAGATTTATATTCTTAATTCGCTTTAAAACTCGTAGTATCGATTTTTTGTCAGTCCCTAAATATAATATATATATATATATATATATATATTTAGGTACCACCAATTTGACCCTGTGCAATTTACCCCCCCCCTACATTTACACACATGAAACTTGCAGAAAAATTAATTTTCTTGAAAAAATTTTTCCATTCGAAAGAAAAAAATTAAACAAACTCCTGATGATTTTTTTAATTTTTTATCAGCTTACGAAAATAATGAAATTTATGATTGAAAAACAATGTTTTCATTTTTGCACTGTTAAATCAACTGAAATTTAACGTAGCTAAAACAAGTTACGATAAGAGGATTTTTAAAAAATTCTATGAAAAAATCAATTAATCTGATTTTCATGAAAATTTCCATAAATGTTTACCATTGGATGTAATACATCTGAAATAGTTTTTTTCGAGGTCTTTCCCCCCCCCTATTTATTTTATGAGATGAAAAAAAAAATGACGTGTCAGAAAATTATTTTTTTCTTTTTTTCTATAAGATAAGAGTCTGAATAACTAATCAATGAAATTGTATGAATGTACGAGGTCTAGTTTTTTGAGGAAAAATTAATGAAATCGGAAATAAAAAGTGCAAAAAAATGTCATAATTTATATTTGAAAACTTTTTTTTGCTTTTATAATTGGTATGTACTATATTCTATTAAATTGTCAAAAACAAAATTTTTTTTAAGAAATTAATTTTTAAGAGATTTTCAATCTTTGTGGGATTAAATATTTTTATTTTCTGCGTGAAATAAATTAATTTTTTTTTTTCCTGCATCAAAAAATCGAATTTTTCACGAATATTTAAAAATATGAATTTATAATTCAGGTGAACTAAACATTGGTCCGATACGAGCTTGATTAATATTTTTAAAAGAATTTGTAATTTTTTGTTGAATAGTAATGTGTGATCCTTAGAATGTACGGAAAAGCATTGCTGAAATATTTGTTTTACAAGAGAGACGACGCTTCTAAGTAACCGAAGTTTGTTTCTGTTAGGCTGACAGTGTTAGCGTGAAAAAAATTATTTTATTTAACTTTTTTCAATTAAAATAAAAAGTAAGCATAATGATTATTTGTCAGTTTTTCTCTTAGAAAAATATTCAAATTTTCATTCCATACTTTTACGGGTTAATCGTAAAAGGGAAATAATTTGTAACTTTCTATCTTAACGGTCTGAAAATTACCCTTTCGCATGTAATACGGGCAGGTTTGTTTATTTTTAAGATAACGATGTAATTTCCCAATCGGAAATTTGATCTTTGAATTACTCATTTTTCTTTGTAACAACCCTGTACGATCTTTTTTTACGAGATTTTTGATAAACAAAGTTCGGAAATATCTATTTCCGTTTTATTCAAGATGGCCTAAACGGTGTGTACCTAGTAATATATATATATATATATATATATATATATATATATATATATATATATATGAATCCGAAAGTATGTGTAGAACGTTTGTAGAAAATTAACTATTAACATCTTGTTTTTTCTACAACTTTCTACACACACACACACACACACATTTATATATATATTATATATATATATATATATATATATATATATATATATATAGGGAGTTTTGTGACTATACATGTCCGGAGGAAACTTTGAAAATAAAACAATTAACGACAAAGTAAATATATATACACATTAAATATCACCGGGGCTTGGTTTTTGAGCAAAAAATAATAAAGATTTTATGTATATTCGTGAAGATAATTAAATAATAAAATTTAAATGATTACAGCATGGCATTTTTTCATTTAATATCTTAGATAGTAGATTAACATTTCTTTTCAGAGTAGCTGGATCAATGCAAAGTCTTTTTTTTTTAACATAGGGATTTAAATGGGGCATCCCACAAGGATTCAACTCACGATTAAATAATAAAAACTGCAGGACTAACTTTAAAAAATCCCCCTCTACCATCGACGCCAGGTAGCCGCTGCTAATATATATATATATATATATATATATATATATATAATATAAGGATAAATAAATAATGGAAATAAAATTTTGAATGGATAAAATTGATTTAATTTGAGTAACTAACACGTGTTTCGACCAGGAGTTTGTTCATGTACACATGTATTCTATTTATTATTATTTTAAATATAAAATAATGATAATAGAAAATATATAAATATCTAAGTATACAAAGAAAAACGGCCTTCGTCAGGGTAAAATGTTTGATATTTGAAGTTAAAACGGTAAAATACAGAATTTTGAAGTGTTCGAAAAAGGAATTGAAAATTATTGGAGAAATAAAGTGATGTTGGTGAGGGTTAGAGAATAAAGAATATTCGTTGAAGAGTGATATTTGAAAAAGGGGGAATTTTTCATTTCATAAGTAATTGACTTGTGTAAAGAAAAGTTAAGATTCTGTTAATATATGATTAAAATTTGGTTTTAAATTAGTGAATCCGTGTATTTATATTGGTAATTCATTTCTTTTATTATGACACCAAATTTAACAATGATCACTTTGATCATATTAAAAACAAACAACAAACAACACAGAGAGAGAGAGAGAGAGAGAGAGAGAGAGAGAGAGAGAGAGAGAACAACCAAAGCGGATCTAAAATAAAACGGGCTTTTGGGCAAATGGGCGCCAGTGACAGACACAGGGGATTTTTTTTTTAAAATGTCAGTCTCTACGTTGTTTATAAAAAATCTAAAATAAAAAAAACAGTAAACCGGATATTAAAGGCACTCTAGAGCAGTGGTTCCCAACTTTTTTTTTCTATGCCACACACTCCTTAAAGTGATGGTTTGTATTATATGAGCATAAATATAAAGTTGACCGAAACAAATTTGTAATTAAGGATCACCAATTGAAGCGTTAAAGTCAAATTTGACAATACTAGATTCACCCACTTCTGATGAAGTTTCTGAATTCAGCAGAGACGAAACATTAATTGAATTGGTTGTTTGTGTTCGTTATTCACTTTCCAATATATTTCTACACACACACATTATATATGAAGATAGGATGGATGTAGTAGAATCCGACAGTATGAGGTAGGTAAAAGGATAGTGAACAACAAGAAATGATAACTCAAAAACAATCTAAGAGTTGAAACGTTTCGTCGATTGATACGGACATCCTCAGTCAAAGATTTTTATTGAAAGCTTCCAATAAAAATAGCTTTCAATAAAAATCTTTGACTGAAGATGTCCGTATAAATCAACGAAACGTTTCAACTCTTAGATTTGTTTTGAGTTATCATTTCTTGTTCACTATCCTTTTACCTATCTCACATTATATATAATATAATATATATATATATATATATAAGAGAGAGAGAGAGAGAGAGAGAGAGAGAGAGGAGAGAGAAGAGAGAGAGAGAAGAAGGAAAATAAAGTATTCCAAAAAGATTAATTTATTCTTGATGGAGAAATCGACGTTATACGTTTTAGTTTTTGCAAACTTCATCGGAACTTGAATTGTTTAATTGTTTGGATCCAGACTGTCTACACAATTTAAGTCCCGATGACGTTACAAAAATCGAAAAGTTTATAACGCGACTTTTCCGTCAAGAATAAATTCTCTTTTTGGAATACTTTTTTTTGTGTTTTTTCTACATGTCGGATTTATTACCATATTCTCCCATATATACAAACACAATATACGCATATTTTCATATGTGGGCGATTGTGCACGCATGCGCGCACACATACACACACTCATATATAAGTTTGTTGTCTCTATTGTCTGTTCGTCCTGAATTCTCCACGAAATCGGATCACGAAAACATGATTCTTCGTGTCTCAGTTCCAGATTAGTTTGTTAAACAATTAACAAAGATAGTGATTTTTCTCAATATTAAATTTTTTAGGCTG
Source organism: Doryteuthis pealeii (assembly GCA_023376005.1). Classification (NCBI taxonomy): domain Eukaryota; kingdom Metazoa; phylum Mollusca; class Cephalopoda; order Myopsida; family Loliginidae; genus Doryteuthis; species Doryteuthis pealeii. The sequence continues at coordinate 67,404,701 of CM042171.1, forward strand.
ACTTCTTGATTAGGTCGGAAAATTAAAACGGAAAGTTTTTGGTGATCCCCCATGACAATTTAACTACAGTCTATGAATAAACATTTTGCGAATTGGGTTACGGTTTTAGGGGATTAAGGTTGTTTTCCATTATGTATTGCTTAAAAAGATCAACAAAAAATCCAAATACTATTTTAGTTGAACATATTTTTTTTAAATAAGTTTAAGAAATTATACATTGTAATACTAACACAAACACTGTCTCAATAATAGATTAAATAATTAATTTCAATGGTTAATAATGATAGTAATTGTTTTTTTTTTGTTGTTTATTTTTTTTAAGCAATACTTAATTAAAAACAACCTTAATCCCCTAAACAGTAACCCAATTCGCAAAATGTTAATTCTTAGACTAGTTAAACTGTCATGGGGGAATCACCAAAAACTTTCCGTTTTAATTTTCCGACCTAAAATCAGAAGTCAGCCCTTTATTGGTGATTTTAAAAGATAATTGTTAATACTTGGTTTGCTGTTGGTAGAGCATCGCGAGCACTGTTTTTGGTTCGATACCGGCCCTCTCCATTTAGCACAAATTGGAACTGTGTGTTAAAGTGGGGAGCTGAGGGTAGGTGGCGCTCCACTTCAGGCGCAAAAAAACAATTTCCCTAGTTTAGTGCTAGGAAAAGGGGATATACTCCCTCGCTGTCCGTTGAACCGACAATAAGCTATAAGAACGGGTTGGGTAAATATCGGTTATCTTCAAGATACGCACTCCCGATTTTTTAAAAGCTTTTTTAAAAGAATTCTTCCATCAAATTGGCCGCCGGAGCCAGTCTCATTCATTCTTTTGGGTTTGTTTTTTTTTGGGGGGGGGGAATAACTGAATTCTTAAATGATTTTCTGTTAGAATAATTTATTTTGGGTAGTTTTTTTTTCAATGAATAATATAAACGAAATGAAAGTTCTCAAATTCTATTACTGAAAAAAAAAAAAAAAGAATTCATTCATTGTTTTAAAAAGTTAATTAATTCAGAAATATTGAAAAATAATTATTGTAAAAGAAAATTTACGAATTCAGATGAAAAACAAGTTTAGTATCATCTGCGTTATTCGGACTATTGTCCTCATCTTCATTGTTATTGTACAACGTTTCGGTCGATATACCCGGTCTTCTTCAGGTATTTCTTGTCGGACTCGGGAACCTGCTTTTCGGACTCGGAACCTTCCCCCTGTGGACTAAATAAATGGTAGGTTCAAAGTTCCGTGATGGCTCCCGAATACGACAAGAAAGTTCCCGAGTTCGAAAAGAAGGTTCCCAAGTCCGAGAAGAAATACCTGAAATCGAGAAAATGTCAATCCCTGAATGTACATTTCGACCTATTAAGTCTCATCAGCAAGGTTATAGACATGGGAAACTGCTCCGTGTGTGACTCGAAACCTCGACTGCCAAAGCTGACAGGCGGAGACTCTAACCATTAAAACTAGCTGGCCATTCCCAGATTCTTCGTTTGTTTGAACTTATTTATATTCCACTTTTTATTAACTTGCTACACGACAGTATGAGAGTAAGTAAACAAACAATGTGTTAAAGCCAATACAAATAAACACATTGTTTGTTACTTACTCTCATATATTTATATTATTTATATATATTTGAGAAAGATAGACAAACACGGGATGTTGTACAAAATGGATGTTTATTGTGGGTAGTGGATGTCGACGTTATAACGTTTCGGTCTGTTAGACCTCCTTCAGGACGTTGGATTAAGTTCTTGCTTCAACGGTGAACATATTCATACTGGTGAATTAGGAGGTCGTGAATAGGGAGGTGGTTAATTGTTGGTGTTAACAGGGTTGGTAGAGGGAGATTTTCCCCAGATGGGGGTGTGTAGCAGTAAGTTTGTACAACATCCCGTGTTTGTCTATCTTTCTCCACATACTGTCGGATTAATTTCCTCTTATTTCTCCCATATATAAATATATATATATGCTCATCTATTTCAACCTGTCCATATCAAGTATCTGTTTTTGATCATATCTATCTATAATAAACCATTGATCTATCTATTTATCTCAGCCTGACAATATATATATATATATATATATATATATATAGGGACGACGCGTATACCACCCTACTCCACCCTTCCGGGGAAAGCCTGCTTGGGGGCCCGGAAGAGCAGGTTTCATACATTTACTATGAATAGTATTTTAATAAAATTGACATATAGTTGAGTGGGGGTTCATGTATTTTATGAATACTTTATGAAAATTCGCGCGCACACACACACACACACACACACACACACATCACACACACACACACACACACACACACACAATATATATATATATATATATATATATATATATATATATATATATGATGGCAGAAAACTCGTGTTCGAGTATTACCATTGCTTGATAAAGGATACCGAAAAAACAAACAAATAAAAACAAAACAAAAAAAAAACCCAGCACAACGGTGAGCTATATATACAAAATGTTTTGGCCGACTGATTTAGGTCGGAAAATTAAAACGGAAAGTTTTTGGTGGTACCCAATGACAGTTTTACTACAGTCTATGAATTAACATTTGCGAATTGGGTTACGGTTTTAGGGGATTAAGGTTGTTTTAATTACGTATTGCTTAAAAAAAAACAAAAAAAAACAAGCCAAATTACAATACATTTAATTAACCATTGAAATTAATATTTAATCTATTATTGTAATTATACTAGCTACTGCAAAATGAGCCTAAAATGCGTTTTGANTCTTTACTTATTTTAGTATGCGGTTGTTATTATATTCATTGGAGTCACCAGTTATTGTTAAAAAAATTCATAAATTCTCAAACATAAAAGACACCATAAACATTCAATTGTTGTAGCACATGGCATAAATAAAACAAGACTCAGTTTTAAAACAAACAATTGTATTGAGAAAAGGTTTACAAAAGGTAATGCAGAATACCGAGCAAAGTTCTTTCATCGGTCTTTTGTACAACGAATGTAATTTTTGTAAAGTTCATTATAACATGTAAGAAAAAGATGTTATAAGTTTTGAAGTGAGAAAGAAAGGGTAAGATGTAATAAGTCACTAACAGTCAGACGTAAATAAATTGCTGATCTCGTAAATGGTTGATTAGAGAGATATAGAAAGATATACATACTCATACTTCTTGTAAGTAATGTGATTTTATCTTACGTTAGAGGACGTGGATTGTTAAACGAGATAAATCTTTCTGGTTGGGATCCGAAAAGTTTGATTATTTATACTCTTTGGGTGGGTCCAAAAGGGGTTCTTTGATAGACTTTTTTTTGGCGCGAACGTCTCTGATTGGTCAAAATTGGTACAACATTTTATTTCAATTTTTCTTTTTTTACTAGGTGCGCAATCCCTTGCGCAAACTATTAATTTTTGTCACTTGACTTTTGTTCGTCGTAGTAAGAACTTCTGGTTCACCAACACTTGTAAAAGATAGAAAACTCTCTCTCTCTCTCTCTCTCTCTATATATATATATATATATATATATATATATACAAGTGTGTCAAAAAAGTATCAAGATTTTTTGTACTTTTTGGCACACCTTGTATTCTGAAAAAAAAAAATAACGTTCCATTCATTCTTCATTTTCATCTTGGTAAATACAGCATTAAACTTGGTACTTTTTTTGACAGACCTTGTATTCTGAAAAAATTAACTTTCAATTCATTTTCATTTCCTTCTTGGTAATACAGCTTCAAATCTCGATACTTTTTGACACACCTTTTATTCGGAAAATATTAACGTTCCATTCATTGTTCATTTCTATCTTGGTAAATACAGCTTCAATCTCGATACTTTTTTGACACAGCTTGTATTCTGAAAAAAAAATTAACTTTAGATTTATTCTTAATTTCTATCATGATAAATAAAGCTTTAAACTTGATAATTTTTTGACACACCTTGTATTCTGAAAAACGAACGTTCCATTCATTGTTCATTTCTATCTTGATAAATACAGCTTCAAATCTCGATACTTTTATGACACACTTTATATATATATATATGAAATCAACAAAATCTTTTGGAATTACCTGATTAAAAATTGTAAAATTTATGCAATAAACAAATGGTTTATTGAATTTCCGCTTGAGGCGAAAATATTAGTTGTTTTTGTTGAGAATTTTTATATATAAGATGTGTGCTAGATCTTCACTCTTACTTATAGACTAGGCGAGATCATGTGATCTATTCCTTGGCCAATCACTGGCAGTAATCTGAGGCTGATACAGTACTTAATCCACCCTACTGGTCATAATTACTACAACGTTCTTTGATGACGGACATAGGATTAAATCACTGGACCTTTACCAATTCACAGGATAGGACTTATACGATTATCAAAGGATCACCAAAGGATTCCATAACATAGGACTTTCTTTAAGCCCTTTTCAACTGGCCAAGGATGGCACTTAAAAATTTTACGTTTTTTTTTAAGTTAAAATATTTTGATGAAATTTTAGCAATAAATATGAGCAAGAACATTTTAAAAGTTCTGAATTCCAACTCAAAATTAATAAAAGCTGTTCTAAATTTTCGACCAGGAAGAAAATTAACATTCACTCCTAAGAAAGATATATATTGGATATACCAATCACGTGATGAGCCCAGAAGTCTTGGAGCAAAATACTAAAATTCTTCCCAGACAGATTCCGTGACAAGTTCCACGAGGCAGCGTAAGAGTATTTACGGGTTTAGAAGGAGCTCTTATTTCTCCGTAGTTGTAGGCAAATTGTCGGACAAAGAAGACAAACACACAGTAAATGCAGACACTTGTATTAACAAAATTACATAAAAGGTTTTTGCAAATTTTATTGGTATTTGCTACAAGACTTATCTGTGAGTTAAGCAGAGTTCTTGGAGTAGTGGTGATAACAGAGGTATTCTGTTCGTTGGTAGGAAATGTTGATAGTACGCTTCTTCGGACGTTTCTCTTTCTTCCTGGTAACCGGTTCTGTGATAAGTGATGGGGGATGCTATTTTAGAAGCTTCTCGCCCGGGTAACAGTTCTTTTAAATGACGGTGAATGGGCCCTTTTCAAGTAGAATATTTGGTCTTGGTGCCTTCTGTAGTGTGCTATTGTGACAGCCTTGTAGTCTGCGGACACAATGCCTTCGAAAGTGTGCTGTGAAAATATGCCTCCGTCCAGGTCAACGGTCCGTAGAAGTAAGCCCTGTTTTTGGGCTAAGTGATGAGTGAAGTTTAGGGACCGCTATTTACGCGACTACCTTCAGTGAGTGCTCCGTGATAAGGGAAGTTTTTGGTTTTGGTGCCAACATACGATGTTGGCGATACGCCCCCTAGCGGCAGGGGGAGATAATTAAGTCTGGAATTTCCAATAAGCGATTTAAAATCTCTCCAAGAGTCAACCCTATGATACCATATATCTTCTTCGTCACGCCGCTAAGTCCTTTAAACTCATCTGGCTAACTTGCAAATCGTCGTCAAAATTAAAACGGAAAATTTTGACGACGATTTGCAACACATCAAACTAAATTTTGAAATTAAAATCAATTTTAAAAATCCGATTCAAAATACTAGACTTTTTTTTTTTTTGTAAGTCAGGTTAGTAATTGTTTTATTTCATTTATTTAACGAATCTTGAAATATTTTCTAAACTAAAATATTTATGTGCAGTTTAGAAAATATTTCAAGATTCGTTAAATAAATGAAATAAAACAATTACTAACCTGACTTACCTGACTTTAGTCTGATGTGTTGCAAATCGTCGTCAAAATTTTCCGTTTTAATTTTGACGACGATTTGCAAGTTTTGTCACTCAACTTTATACACAGGAAAGACTTTATATTGTTGTTCATTGTTTTATTTGCTTGTTAATAAATTGTTAGAATTAAATGAAGTATTAATTCATTTATTTGTTGCTGTTAGCCTTAAAATTAAATGCTATACTAGCACAATAATGATTTCCGTCAATATTTAGTGCTGAATAAGGAACAATGGAAAAGGCACAATTTAACAGTCTGTAAAAGACTGAATTTATTTTGTAACCTCCAACCTCATTGGTTGAAAAATCTTTGACACGAAAAAAAAAACATGACGTTATTGGCGCGAATTCTTCTTCATCCTACTTTTGTCTAAAGTTGGATTTTATTGAGAATATACACAAAAAGGACGGCTGTACTTTTTTGGTACGGCTAAACACTTACCCGATCCGGTACGGAGAACTACGTCAATTTTACGCGTGCGCAGATGCTTAGATTTATCTGTCGCACTGACTTTGGAAATTCAATCATAATTTTTTTTTCTTTTTTTTTAATCTTGAAATATTTTCTAAACTAAAATATAATAAATATTTTTTTTTTAAATCTAAAAATCGTCTGTTAAAACAACCGGATATTGACGGTGTAAATGAAAAACATGTCCTTTCTTAATCGAGATCAAAAAGGGGTGCCTAAAGGTCATATGGTCCAAATAAATCTAATATCTACGCCTCAAGCAGAAATTCAATAAACTATTTGTTTATTGAAGAAATTTTACCATTCTTAATTCCAAATGAATTTGTTGATTTCATATTCTTAGCTGTTGTTGGAATCCTGGAAACTTGTTCCTTCGTGGCCCGGTTCAAATTGTAGTAGCAACATGGGTTGTCAAAATTTTGAAGGTTGAAGGTTACAAAATAAATTCAGTCTTTTACAATTTTTAACTTCCACCTCCTCAAGCAATATCTTTTAAAAATTTATTTTTACATCGCCCGGATTGCGTTTTTTATTTTGCTAGTTTAACTAATTGACATACTTATTTGATTATTTAAATTTGACTATTTATTTGAAAATATTTTTTTAAGTATAATTATAATTACTAGCAAATATATGCACCCTCCGGGTGCAAGTATTTAAGTTTTGATATAATAAAATATCATATTAAATTAGAAAGGCTAATGAAACTGACTAAGAATGCAGATAAAAAGATCTGCAGCAGAGGGAGTATAATCGAAAAATAGAACAACTTTGAAACTAACTATTCCATCATTTTCCATTACTCCCCTGTTTCATTGGTAAATTTTCCTAATTTAACTATTTAGTTAAAATAGGAAGTAAAGGATAATATTACAGTTATTTCTTTGTAAATAAATTTCTTTAAGATTTATCACGAGATTTTGTTTATATTTCTTAAGATAAAACCAAACAATTAGAAATCAATAATACCAAGCACATATTTATTAAAATAAAATTTTAAATATCAATATGCAAATTAGCCTTCTCGTTCAAACTGTAAACCGCTATTTTGTTGTATATATAAATACAATTGCATGTTATTAGTACGTAGATATGATCAACAGTATTAATAATGTAAAACAATTTTTATTAATAACTGAAGGTTTAAAAGAATGAAATCATGGAGAATTTGACGTAAATAATTAAGGGAATTGTGACTTGAGTAGTAATATAGTTTCGGTTACAGACAGAAAAACACACAATCTCCATTATAATAAGATATTTAATTATATTATTTAACTTTTCAATTTCTTGGTTTGAAATGGAGAATGGCTTTCAATTTCTTAACAAAAGAGGATTACTTCCTCCAAGTTTGATAATTTGCAAGTGACTAAGTGAGAGAAACCCGCCCCCCCCCGGGATGGGGGTTCAGTGGCTTCGCTCCTGGATCTTACAAGCTAATAGCGTTGTTGGGATTATCTTCCCTTCATATTCTTGACGGGGTTAAATTAATAGCGTCGATCCCAGAGGGTCATCCCTCCAGGCAATACCTGCCCCTTTGGGGGCAGGGCTGGGTTTATTGCCCAGCGCCTGAGGCGCCCCCCTTTAGGGGGGAATGCCGATGGGATCGACGCAATTTTTGTTCTCTCCCACCCATTAGCTTCGGCTTGTGGGTGGGCCCACGTTAAAACGGAGCCTTGTGCCCAGTCCATACAGACAAATAAACCCTTCATATTCTTAGCTGTTGTTGGAATCCTGGTAACTTGTTCCTTCGTGGCCCGGTTCAAATTGTAGTAGCAACATGGTTGTCAAAATTTTGAAGGTTGAAGGTTACAAAATAAATTCAGTCTTTTACAGACTGTTGAATTGCTCATTTTCCATTGTTCCTTATTCTGCATTAAATATTGACAAAACGGAAATCATGAACACAAAACGTTGAGTCACTATTTTTGTTGACATTTTTAACGCCCACTTTCTCAGGAGTGAATATTAATTTTCTTCCTGGTCGAAAATTTAGAACAGCTTTTATTAAATTTGAGTTGGAATTCAGAACTTTCAAAATGTTCTTGCTTATATTTATTGATAAAATTTCATCAAAATATTTTAACTAAAAAAAAAACCCGGACTATATTACCATTAGGCACCATTTTTTGATCTCGATTAAGAAAGGACATGTTTTTTTATTTACACCGTCAATATCCGGTTATTTGTTGGGTTTAGGGGTTAGTTTTATAAATTTTTTTTTTTTAAATTTAAAAATCGTCTGTTAAAACAACCGGATATTGACGGTGTAAATGAAAAACATGTCCTTTCTTAATAGAGATCAAAAAGGGGTGCCTAAAGGTCATATGGTCCAAAAAAATCTAATATTTACGCCTCAATCAGAAATTCAATAAACCATTTGTTTATTGAAGACATTTTACTATTCTTAATTCCAAATGAATTTGTTGATTTCATATTCTTAGCTGTTGTTGGAATCCTGGTAACTTGTTCCTTTGTGGCCCGGTTCAAATTGTAGTAGCAACATAGGTTGTCGGCTCTCAGGCCTTAGTGGTGGATGAACAGAATGCTTTCATCTCGCTGTCTTGGGCTTCTAGCGATTGTCTGCCCCTGTTTGGATTGGTGTGGGATCTAGAAGAGTTATCTTCCCTTGTTGCAGGTTTCTGCTGATAGAGGACCAGAGTATTTTGTCAGTAAGCCGGGAATTTTTAACTCTCTTCTCACTGGACCAGCAAACACTTCACATGGGTTAGACGCATGTGCCGTTACCCTTATGTGGGATCTTTGCCCCCCAATCTGCTATAAGTAAGTGACATTTCTTCAGGAACTCTTTATCACTTCTGTAGGACGAAGTCCTACTTTCTTTATACACGTTGTATACTAGTTAACTATGTATTGCTGTACCATTTGTAATTAGTATATGTATTCTTGTCTTGTATGTGTATCTCTGTTGCTCACGGAATAAAGTCTGTTATGATTTTATAACTTTGTCGGAATATTTCTTGTACTTATATGTACCCACGTTGGAAGGTTACTCTAAGCCTTCCAACTTATAATCTTAAATCACGTTGGAAACTCTAAGCCTTCCAACTTATAATAAGACCTTAAATCACGTTGGAAGGTAAGCCTTCCAACTTATAATAAGACCTTAAATCACGTTGGAAGGTCACTCTAAGCCTTCCAACTTATAATAAGACCTTAAATCTTAAATATATTAAAAATATTTTAATAATATTAATATTTATTAATAATATGTTTTAATACTTGTGTATTAAAGATTTCATTCACCTATTAACAAAGCAATATTGATAAGACAATCAACACGTGTGATACATAAAGATGCTTTATTTGGGAATGAATGAACACTGCTGTTATCAGCTAGTCAGTGAGGTGGTCGAAGGTTGTGGGGAGCTGGGAGTAATGCAGTAGGAGATGGTTTAAGGAAATAGAGTGAGTACACAACACCCATAGTAAATGTACACAGTCCAGATAAGAGTACTTGTCTAGAATGTTGCCGATATTAAATTCTTTGTGACTAAAATGTAAATATTCAATAATAAAAAAATGGAGTTAAAGCTCTTATCTGGATGGTGAAAGTGGGTATTACATTTGTAAATATTCTTTGTACATTATCGCAGACATTTTCTTAGCAAGATTTTCTGAGCAAATATCCAGTTGAAAGAAAGTTTCTGTAAGCTGCTTAAATTTTTTTAACTGAACAGTTAAAGCACAAATGTACGTCTTCACCTGGCTAGAATTCACCCAGCAGCCATATTTCTTGAGTCATGCCTTCTTCCAACCACTAAACGGATTTTTTTTTTACTGAAGAAAATCATTGTTTGTTTGTTTGTTTGATTTTAACGGCATATCAACCCGTCCAGGGTTATATCATGCCTAGCAGTTGGGGTGTTTACATATTGTGTATTCATGTATATACTTTTAGTAATTGGTTTTAACAATGTGTTAGCATTATTGGGAATTATATTGAATGGCATTGATTTGTTTCATGTCTATATTCTATGGTATAATTTTATTTCCCTTAAAAAGGAGAAAATATCCCCAATGTTAACATTTTCAAATAGTTCCTTCCTATCATCCCAGATTCTTTTATACGACAAAGAAGATATATTTGGCAAGAATTATTTCTATCAAGGAAATAAAATTTAAATAGTACTACCTTGGAGCATGAATGTCTAATAAGATATTTCTCTACCATCAAACGACCTTTTCCCGCCAGTTTAAGATAAAGATCAACAGAGTCTGGCCCAACAACTTTATCCTTCGCTAGCTGGTTGATTGCCGGTCCAATAAAAACAGAAAAGAGATCCATTAATAAACTTTTAAAAAAATACAATGAATAGTAAAAATTTACTCTTTAATATTAATCAGTTAATGTTAAAGAAATAATAATATTATTATAAATAATAATAGTTAATATTAATCAGTTAATAGTAAAAATTTACTCTTTAATATTAATATTAATATTAATTTGAATTACTATTAATTTACTCTTTAATATTAATCAGTTAATAATATATTAATAGTACTATAGTAATAGTACTACCTTGGAGCCTGAATGTCTAATATGGGAGAATTTATCGACTCCCCATATGATTCAATAAACGTTAAGAATTAAATATTTACAATTGTCCGTATGACAATTTTTTTGGTTTTTATAATAGTGTTTTATCTATTTATTAATTTATTTATACTAAAACTCTTTTGTACATATGAAAAATTTTAATTCAGTTCTTAATTCCTTGTTGGAGAATGTATCAGTTCAATTTATTTCCTTCTTTAACCCCGAAAAGTAACAAAGAAACCTTATTTGGAGGTGGAATATTTCTTGTATTTATTTAATAATGTTTATTTCATCAATAGTTTCTTTAAAAAAGATTTTAGTTATACTGATTATTCTAAAATGAAAGTATTAATTAAAAAGTTCAGTTATCATTAAATGTTTTCGTTTGATTTATTATCTAAGTAGCTGTAAAAATAATTCAATGTATGAAAACACATACAAATTCCATATTTAGAAAGATTCTTTTCTTTTCTTTCTAACCAGATGAATATTTTTAAGATAGGACCAGAAATAAGCGAGGAAAAAAGAATTTGACTTTTCGTTCTGAAAAAAGATCATACTTCGAATTCTCAGTTGTCCAAAGCGAACAGTTAAAGCACAAATGTACGTCTTCACCTGGCTAGAATTCACCCAGCAGCCATATTTCTTGAGTCATGCCTTCTTCCAACCACTAAACGGATTTTTTTTTTTACTGAAGAAAATCATCCCAGATTCTTTTATACGACAAAGAAGATATATTTGGCAAGAATTATTTCTATCAAGGAAATAAATTTAAATAGTACTACCTTGGAGCATGAAAGTCTAATATGGGCAAATTTATAGAACTCCCCATATGATTCGTAAGAAAGATATAAACAAGAGATAAGTTCAACAACATCTATATATCAGAACTCGTGTTCCTTAAAAGTATGACCGTTATCATCTTGCGACACCCTTTGGTTAAAAATGAGTCCGTCCAAATCGAAATGCAAAAATGTAGTGTTGCTTATCTTATCTCATATGAGTGTTGTCACCTCAGCTAAACAATGGGACATTCCGTTTTTATCATAAAGAAAGGGAAGAAAAAGGACATGCTACACTGAAAAATATAATGAGAAAGAAAGAGAGTTGGGAAAGATAGAGAAGCTGAGCACGCGGAAGCGATGACGCTAATTTGTTTCAATCAAACATAATGAAAAGTTGAAAGAGAGAGAGAGAGAGAGAGAGAGAGAGAGAGAGAGAGAGAGAGAGAGAGAGAGAGATTATTATACTTTTTACATATTGAAGTATTTTGCAACTGCGCTAAAGTAAACATATCAAACGTTTTAATAATTAAATTATCATACTGTGGTGTATCCACAGGTACTGCTAGATTATATAATAGTGCGAAAAATTGACCAAGTCACCAATAGGCACCCTAGCAGAGATCAGTTTTGAAAGCAACTTTTTGCTTTTCACTGGTTGTTAGTAAACAAAATCAACAGCTGATACAAACCAAAAACACGTTTTTATACTAAAACAGTTTTTGATTTTAATTTTAAAAAAGTTAGTTATTTCCTGTTGTTGTTAGCATATCTGAAAAAATTAACTTTTCACTAAAGATAAACTAATATTGTTATTAAAAAAAAAAAAAAATTAAAACGAAAGACATGTTTATTTATTTTCCCTGTGCCTCTACGGATAGTTAATAAAAAAAATTAGTTATTTCATGATGTTGTTAGTATATGTTAAAAAAAATAAATTCCCACCAACAATTAACTAATATTGTTATTGACATTAAAACAATATTATTTCAGATAGGAATCCACGTAGAGACATATGAAAAATACATTTTATAAATTGTGCAATACAGGAGACACAACTGGTGTGTGTTACCTCCGTGAAGGCTGGATGGTCTAAGAGACCATTGATTTTGGCGCTTCCACTTTTATAAACCTGCCTGCCACTCCACCTAGCGCCTAACGTAAGAACCGTGCCAAGTAAGGAATGTAATCCCTACAATAGCATATCAACCCTTGCTGATTTATTTAATCTCGATTTAATCTCTATTTTTTTGCAAGCAATTATGTTTTCAAATAACTAATGATAATCATTTGTACACAATTATAACTTGAACTAACTATTCTTAATGCGAATAATTTGTACCCAATTATATGGTTTCAAGTAACTTATTTAGTATCCTTAGTAATAATTAAATTCATTAAAATCTATGTCCAAGCCAAATTTTTCCTTTTTAATTTTGACGACGATTTGCAATTTTAACCCTTTTTTAATAAATAAATAAATAATGATAATAAATGTGTTAGAAATGTGTTTTAAAATGTTCGTAAATACCCAACAAGAATGATAAAACAAAAACATCTCCGGTATAAGAATTCGTGAGGTGTTAACTCGTAGCTAACACCCGTGGGTTAAACTTGCAAATCGTCGTCAAAATTAAAACGGAAAATTTTGACGACGATTTGCAAGTTATAGAAAATCATTTTTCACTGTCTTCGAATTACTTAACTTAACTTAACTTAAATAAATACAAAAAAAAAAACAAAAAAACAACACACACACTTATACAGTTTCAAGTTTTGTTTTGTGTATTTTTAATTTATCGTAAAGCAATCTGATTTTTTTTTTCGAGGAAATCATTCAAAATCGACCTAAAGAAAGAAAGAAAGAAAGATGTAAAACTTGCAGATCGTCGACAAAATTTTACGTTTTAATTTTGACGACGATTTTCAAGTTTAACCCACCCGTGTTCTTATAAAGCATTAGGGTATCCAAAAGAGGGTAGCATAACAGAATATTTGGTAGGGAAAAAGACAAGTCAATTAATACAACATAACATTTAATTGTAAACATACAAAGAGGGAAAGAACTTCCCGTCCCAAACCATAAAAGAGTCCCAAGGTGTTCAAGGAATATAAAAAAAGTTTAAATTTCAAAGGGGTGGAAACCACTTACTATTTTTCTGGAGGTCTGGGAACAAAGACAGACATCATTGGTAAATATTGAGAAGCGAACGATATCATTGGATATTGTTTTAGTGTCGAGGTGAAATGATACAAAGAAGAAATTGAATGCTTAATATTCAGCACCAGTATCCGATGCTAATGGATACATACAAAAACACAGAACATTAAGTTACAAAATAATTAACAAGGCAACTTACAAGAAATAGAGGAGGGTCAAATGCGGTATAGCCTAACGCAGTAAGATCAGTCTAAATATTAATCAGCTTATTAATCAACTGTTGAAGTCCTTAATTATAGACTATTTAAGGCTATGGGCCAGTCCATCTGGTAGAGTGCTGAAGGGGTGCTAGCTACTCTACAATATACTCGTGCTAATATTAGACCTTAGTACAGTGGTTCTCAAATAGTGCGCACTGGTGCACCCCAGAGCTTTTTCAAGTGCGCTCCGTAGTATTCCTGAAAAATATATCCAGATATGAAAAGCAAATGTATACTCAGTGACTATATTATACCATTTCTTTACGAACATTCGGCTTGTTTCATTGCGACATTATTATGATAGTTATAAGTTACTGTTCTTGCAACTAAACAAAAACACAGGTTTTAAACTATTTTATTGAGAAAAAATATTTTATTGCAATTTTCCACCTCATATTTATGTGAACTGGGATTTTCAACCCTCGCAACAATTAAGTGTAAAAAGAGAGGAACTCTTCAATGCATTGATGAGGAAATGAGAGTTTGTCTCTTAAACATAAGACCAAACATTGAAGAAATCGCAAGGTCTCATCAAGCTCATGTTTCTCATTAACACAGGAATGAATAAACTTCATAGAGGTATGTTAAGTTTGCTTTTGTTAAATGTGTTATTTTTAAAATATATTTAACAGTTAACTTAATAACACATTAGTCCTATTTTGTATACAGTGCGCTATCAAGTATCTGTAGTATTGTAAGTGCACACAGACTGTATAAAGTTTGAGAACCACTGCCTTAGTAAGTAGTGTGTCGACTAAATATCCTCCCTAGTACCAACCAACCCAATAATAGGTTATCAATTTCCCGTAGTTTTTAAGCGTAAAAAGTTGGGGGGGGGGTAAATTTGAAAAATCATAATAACTGAAACTTATTCATATCTTGGTGATGAATGTAAGTATTGTATTTTTATATGATTTTGACGCCAGTTCCAATGGGGAAGGGAATAGTATTGGGATTTTCCAATATGAAAATTGGCACAGACAACAGAAAGAAAAAAATGCAATGATTGGAAATGAAACGCGACTGGAATTGAATCAGAAAACAAAGAAACTTTTTATTTACAATCAAAAAATAGGTTTAAAGATTTACAATTTAGAAATATTTAAATATTTCACAAAATATTTTTGCCTAGAAAAAATATTTTGGCTAAACTTGCAAATTGGTCGGAAATTAAACGGAAACCTTTTTGGTGGTACCCCATGACAGTTTAACTACAGTCTATGAATTAACTTTTTGCGAATTGGGTTACGGTTTAGTGATTAAGGTTGTTTTTAATTACGTATTGCTTTAAAAAAAAACACCAAATATTAATACATTTAATTAACCATTTAAATTAATTATTTAATCCAATGGTAGGCACATTAGTATCAGTTGTTTGTGTTAGTATTGCAGTGTATAATTTCAATTAAACTTAGTTTTTTAAAAAAAAATTTCAAAATTAAATTATAGTAATTAGTGTTTTTTAAGTAATACGTAATTAAAATCAACCTTCATCCCCAAACCCTAAACCGTATCCCAATTCACAAAAAAGTTCATTCATACACTGTAGTTAAACTGTCATGCGGGACCACCAAAAAAGTTGCCGTTTTAATTTTCCGACCAATTTGCAAGTTTAGCCAGTTTTTTTTCAAGATATATATATATATATATATATATATATATATATATATATATATGGAGAAAGGTAAACAGACACGGGATGTTGTACAAAATGGATGTTTATTGTAGGTGGTGATGTAGAAATTCTATTCTTTTTTTTTTCTGGTGTGGTGTGTAGCTAAATAAATAGAACTCCCACTACCAACTTAAACACTCCTACTAACACCAACAATTGACCACCCCTCCCCTATTCATGACCTCTTCTCAGTATGAAAATGTTCACCGTTGAAGCAAGAACTCAATCCAACGTACTGAAGATGGTCTAACAAACCGAAACGTTATAACGTCGACATGACTACCTACAATAAACATCCATTTTGTACAATATCCCCTGTCTATCTACCTTTCTCCACATACTGTCGGATTAATTTCCTTTATTTCTCCCATATATATATATATATATATATATATATATATATATATATATATATATAAATGCAGAATATCATTAGAATCGTATTTTACAAATAATTAGCATTACATTACGGAAACTCCTGTAGTAGCCTAACCCTAACGTCTCAAAGGTTTCGGGTATTTCTTTGAAATATAATGAAACGTAATTTTTTTTTATATGTAATATAATGATATTATCTCTTGTGCGCTATTTTGCATTAGTACCTATATATTTACCAACCCCTCCGTACGAGCAGGGTATGATACAAGGTCAATATTTAAGCGGAGTTTAACAGGTTTGAAATCAGAGTTCTCCTTCTCCTAGACCAGTTGTCATACCAAGGTTAAAGAGCCCAGTCTGCCCTACTATTTACCCATAGCTGGAAGGATAATGCCTAGATTCATACCTTTCCCAAGAGTGAAATGTCTCTTTCTTGATTTGAACTAGGACCACCGTGTCCATTTCCAATGATAATCATTACACCACACACCGGTGCTGTGGTATTAGAATCGTCCCGGTGTTCTTGCTCCTAAAAGCGTTATGTCACTTTCTTTTTCTTACCGGTTACCGATGTATAAATTTACTGTGCGCTATTTCTCTTTTTTCCTTTTTTTTTCTCTTTTTTTCTTTCTTTTTGGGGAAATAATTTTGTTAGCTTTTTGATTGGTTGGTTGGATTTTATGGCATGTCATCCCATTGGGACATTTTATGCTGAAGACATTTTTGTTTTATTCATTCTTGCTGGGTACTCATTTTTTAAAAACATATTTTTAAACTCATTTTTTTTCAATTAACTCTTAGATGGAACCCTAACAGGTACTACCACTCCGTGTCTGGGTGGGCCTGGAAGTAATGTTGATTAACGAGCATTCACACATTCCCCTGAATACCAGAATTGGAACTTCGCCATGTTAGTTTTTTTAAAATTTAAACAAGATCATTTCCTTCAAAACTGTATAAATTAGAGTAGCAGTGTAGATAAATAAATAAATAAATAAATAAAAGTAACAAAATTATTATCGCGAAAAAAGTATACCAAAAGAGAAAGAGCACACAATCACGTAGGTAATCACCAAGAAAAAAAAAGTAACAGCGCTATTAAGGGCAGGTACTCCGGGGCGAGTCTTATATCACAATACCAAAAAATAAAATGACATAGCGCTATTAAGGGCAGGAACCCCGGGACGAGTCTCAAACCACAGTACACTGACATGAAGTTAATTTTTAGTTAAAGTTGTATTTTTATTTTTGATATTTTCTAAGTTCAAATAAATGATAAGGATTCTTGAGATGGCCGAAGAGTTATTCTGTATGTACTAGAAGTAACTACCCAGCGTCGACTGGATAAAGGGAGAGGGAACAAAAAACCTGGTGTATTGATTTATTTAGGTTTGGTTTAGAAGAAATCTGGTGAATGTGTGTATATATTTACTTTGTCTTTGTTTTATTTTCATAGTTTCATCAGGACATACATACACACAGCTGCCGTTTATATGTAGATAGATTGATAGATATACTTAGATACCCGCCTCTCAGGGCCGGGGTCTAGTTGCTTCGGCCGTGGTCCGTGGCTACAATTAACATCGTTGATCTCAGGAGGCCATCCCCCGGGCAACACCTGCCCCCTTGATTTAAAGGGGTAGGGCTGTGTCTATTGTCTCTTGAGGGAGAATGCCGACGGGATCAACGCATTTTTTCACCCGCCATCCATGAATCTCGGCTCGTACGGGGTCCCACATTAATAGGGCCTTGTGCCTAACCCGTACACGTGGGGTACGTGGTAAATATCTAGATATATGAAATCCAACAGGAGCAGTCGAATGGTAATTTTGAAATTGTGAGGCCGATAATAAAAGTGTGTTTAAAGGTTTGACTCCAAACCTGGGAAGCAGGCGAGTCAAATTCTAAGAAATTGAGACAAGTAGAAATTAAACATTTTCTTTGTTTGGCACGATCAAGTTTCTCGAGAAAATTAAATTTCTCACTTTTTAAAAAATCGCATGGATTAAAGTTGGATTTTTAGACGATATCCAATTTCAAATAGCATAAACATGGAAACAAATCTTAGATATTTTTAAATATCACATATAGTTGGTAATTAGAGAAAGACTGGTGATGAAATCATCATCATCATCATCTTCTTCTTCTTCTTCTTCTTTTCAGTATAAAATAACTCAATAATTACCAATAATTAAATTATCATACTGTGGTATATCCACGGTACTGCTATTATTATTATTATTATTATTATTATTATTATATTATTATTATTATTATTATTATTATTTATTTATTTTTATTTATTATTAGTTTTTCACCCCAGCATTAGCTGATGGTATTTCCCTGGAGTCTGAGTGACAATAAGTCTCCTCTGGTCTCCAGGATTCTTCTTCTTTTTTCCAAGCTTTTTGGGATCGTTCCAAGTGCACCAACTACAATTGGTATCACTTTGACTTTCATATTCCATAGCTTTTTCAGTTCTCTGGCAAGGTCCAGGTATTTGTCCATTTTTTTTTCTTTCATCTTCACTCTATGATCTGCTGGAACTGCAAAATTCAACAGTTGACAAGTTCTTTCTTTTTTTATTAATCAACACTAGATCTGGTCTCCTTGCTGGGATAAGGTGATCCGTTATTATCTCAAAGTCCCAGAGATTATTATTATTATTATTTCACCCCAGCCTAAGCTGATGATCTTTCAGTGGAATGACAACAAGTCTCCAGGACTCTTCTGAGTATTCTAGCTGATTTCAATAATGCTGTTGTCTGGATGGACTTTATTGAAGTTAGACAGTCAACAATTGGTTTGAGCAATGTGACTGGCCAAGCCTAACCATGCAGTTACTAGTTCTCCAATAGTTAACAATCTGTAACAGTCATTTCCAGACTGCAGGTTCAATCCTGGCTAAGGGTGAAAGTATCACAGAATAACAATAACAGTATTCTACATCTCCCCCCTCTCTCCCATTGCGCAAGCGTATCGGCCTTTGAGGAGAAATTAGTTCCTTTCGGCCAGGCTGATTACAGGGGAGCAATCTTGACAATGCCCAGGGTATTTTCGTCGGCCTTGGTTTTGGGGGCGGAGTGACATTGGGTGAGGCCAGGTCCCTAGTGTTGAGGTGTGGGGTGTTAGGGTTGGAGCCAATGGGATCAAGCATAGCACTAGGCAATAGAATATTATATAAGTTCTAATAGATATCTCTTCTTATTATTATAATGGAGATTGTGTGTTTTTCTGTCTGTAATTGAAACTATATTACTACTCAAGTGACAATTCCCTTAGTTATTTACGTCACATTCTCCATGATTTATTCTTTTATTTAAACCTCAATTATTAATAAAACTGTTTGACATTATTAATACTGTTGACCACATCAACCTACAAATAACATGCAATTGTATTTATGCCTACAACAAAATAGTGGTTTACTGTGTGAACAGGAAGGCTAATTTACATATTGATATAAAATATTTGATTTTAATAGATATGTGCTAAGTATTATTGATTTCTAATTGTTTGGTTTTATCTTAATGAATATGAGCAGAAATCTCTTCAATAAATATTAAAAGAAATCCATTAACAAGAAGAACTAACTGTAATTTTATTCTTTATTTCCTATTTTAACTAAATAGTTAAATTAGGAAAATTTAGCAATGAAAGACAGGAGGGAAGTTTCAGTTGTTCTATTTTTCAATTATATCCCCCTCTGTTTCAAATCTTTTTATCTGTATTCCTATTTAGTTTCATTAGCCTTTCTAATTTAATATAATATTTTATTACATTAAAACTTAAATACTTACACCCAGAGGGTGCATATATTTGCTAATAAAGCCAACAATTTTTTAAAACTAGACTAAACTATCCTTGAACACATTGGGGTCCAGTTTTAACAGCGGTCCAGGAAGTTGACAAGACTTGGGGGGGGGGGTTAATGGTTGCTTGTGGGATACAAGAAGTTTCATAACCTGCAACACTTTTTTTTTTAAAGGGGACTAAATTTTTCTCCCGGAGTCCCATGTACCGTAGATGTTTCAACCTACCGAGGCATATGGTTGCACCACTGTCAGGGTAGATTTTGAGATTGGTAGGACAAGCGGCAGGGATATCTCTGGCTTGTCTTGGGTCAGGGCAGGGCAGGGGGAAAATGGGGTTAATGTGGCTTCCACCTCCTCGCGGCCGTTGTGACTGTCTGGTTTGTAACTGTCAGTTACTGGATCGAATATTAGGTGCGCAATCAGGGCATCCATACTGGCTTCTTCATCTTCCAGACAATAGCACCTTCTTCATTCTTTGATTGGCAGACATTTGCAAAGTGGTTCCGTTTTCCACAAGCTTTGCATGTTTGACCCCATGCCGCACACATCCGTGGCCGGTTACCTATTCCAGCCCCACCATGTCGGTAGCTACCACAACCTCTGCATGCATTACGTTGGGGTTGTTTTTCCATCATGTCTCCACGGTTGAAGGTAGTGTCTGAACGGGCTGAATTTTGGGCCAATTTCTGTCGGCGATACGCAGATGTTCGAATCCTTGCAACATCTGAGGTACCAGATATCTTATCTTGGTCTCGCATGGCCATCTCGAATGCTTTTGCATGGGTTATATTTTGTTTTAGAAAAACAAAAATAAAAGTCACACGCTTTAGATAGTTCTGATTTGATTGATTGATTGGTTGTTTTGTTTTTATGGCACATCAACCCTTTTTGGGGTGATATGACCGGTTCTACTCAGTCGGTAGAGCACTTGATTAATAATCGCAAAGTTCCTGATTCGATACCGGCCCTCACCAACTCAGCGTATGAGTAGCACAGGGATCTGTGCGGTAAAGTGAGGAGCTGATGGTAGATGCTAAAAACAATCTCATTGGTCTAGCGCTAGTGAAAAGGAGATAGACTCCCTGGCTATCTGGCTGATACCGACATTAGCCCCCCTCGGCGACTTTTTAATGCCGATTAGTCATTTTTGATAACCAAAGGACTTCGGTTGCTTACAGTAACTGCTGTAGTTTAAATGTTCACCCAATTAAGTATTGAACAGGATCATCGCTGCTTAACTTCGGTGATCTGGCGGGAAATAGGTGCTTTCAGCATGACTTGACCATAATAGATAGTTCTGAAAAACAATCGATATTTGAGCGATATTTAAAATCTTACCATTTTTTTTTTTTGTTTCTATTATTTTTTTCCCTTTTCTTTTTTTTTTCTTTTTTTAAAATACCGCCTCTGATCTTCCAAAAAATGTAAGATCTATGAATTCAATCTGATTGTTCCCAAATTAATCGTATATTTTGACGTCATCGGGATAATAACTCTTTTATTTTAGAATTCAATTAAACGGAATCAAATTTGTACTTTTTGCAAGACAAAAGAAGAGGATATTTTTAAGATGAAAGGAATTTTCAATTGAAAAAAAGAAAAGAAAAGTGAAAAGTGGATTCTCCTTTTGGAAAACAAACTGGTAAATGGCGCCATTTTTTAACAGAAGTTTTTAACCTTCATAACAGAATTTAACCAAGTCTGGTACGATACATACTATGCCGTTCAAAGGCGTCCCATTATGGCATAGTGGTTAGTTAAGCTAGTACGCATTATTACGGCATGTCAACTCTTCTTGGGTTATTTTATGCCAAGACGTAGGAGGCATAAAAAGAAATAAGAACGAGTATACAACATTACGGCATGTCAACCATTTTTGGGTTATTTTTATGCCAGGACGTAGGAGACATAAAAAGAGATAAGAACGAGTATATAACATTACGGCATGTCAACCCTTTCTTGGGTTATTTTATGCCAAGATGTAGGAGGCATAAAAAGAAATCAGAACGAGTATACAACATTACGGCATGTCAACCCTTTTTGGGTTATTTTATGCCAAGATGTAGGAGCCATATAAAGAAATGAGAACTAGTATGCAATATTACGGCATGTCAACTCTTCTTGGGTCATCTTATACCGACATAAGAAGACGTAAGAATCTGTATGCAACAGGAAGCCTCCACCTGAAAATAAATTGGTCTCTCCTGTGCGTATGCTAATTTTTTGTGTCAATTCTTATAATTTGTACAACCCATACATGTGCACTCAAAGTCTTCTATACTTAACGGATGGCCCTTTCACTCACAGTACCCTGTCATTCGCGCCTTTTAATCCTACTTAACGGACCTAAATTCCACCATCGTATGTCACTCTGCCGAAAGAAAAAAATCAAGGATTTAACCGAATTTAATGAAATTTTCAGTGTTGATATATTAATGAATAAATATATATATAAAGCACCAGTTATTTTATTTAAAAACTTTTATATTTTTTCAGGTCAGTTAACTTTGAACCACATATGTTTGTGAATCTGTGTCACGCCTCAAAGATACGTGGTTCAAAGTTAACTGACCTGAAAAAATGTAAGAGTTTTCAAATAAAATAACGGGTGCATTGTATCTTTTATTCATTAATGTATCAACACAAAGTTTCATTAAATTCGGTTAATTCCCTGATTTTTGGTATTTTATTTTCTTTCGGCAGGGTGACATACGATGGTGGAATTTATGTCCGTTAAGTAGGATTTAACCTCTGTGCCTGTTCACTCCATCTCTGGACTTGTGGATGATTCTATGGGCCACTGATTTCGAAAAGATCTTGTTCCACGGAACTTGATCTTCCAAAGTTGGTGATCCATTTCACATATATTCTTGTTGGATCCTAAAGCTACTGACCCAAGAATCAAGTGACTTGACGCCGCGTGTTTCAAGGATCGGACAAGTGCATTAATATCGATATCTACTACGAGGGGGGGGGTACGCGTTGTGTAACGGTTATCGTCGTAGGAAATGAACACGGCGAAACGAGTTCAAATCCTGGACGAGGCTATTTGCATTTCACATAGCGCTAATAGCATTGGGAAAGGTACGAATCCTACATATACATGTGTGTGTATATATGAGTGTGTATATTGTATATGTATGTGGAAGCGCCGTAGGGAATGGATGAAGAGAGACGAGTTCAAATCCTGGACGAGGCTGGCTGCATTTCTGATGGGGAAATTTCAATTTTGGAGCTCTGGGGAATGTGGAGTACTCCTTGATCACTATTACTCCCGGGTTCATTCTGACCTGGGGTGGTAATACCTGTTAGGGTCCCTTCTATGGGTTAAATAGAAAAAACGAATTTAAAAAAAATGTGCTTCAAAAATCGAGTTTAAAAAGAAAAAAAACCTGAGTACTCGTCAAGAATGAAACGAAACGTCTTCGGCATAAAATAACCCAACAAGGTTTGACATGCCGTAAAATTCAATCGACCAGCCAATCCAGGATTATGAAATTGGATAGCCGAATCCATTTTCTGCGGCGATAACCGTACGACTAAGCACCTTCGTGACGCATTTCTTTGAAGAATTAACAAAATGAGCGTCTGTGTTGATACTCTCCGTATTCGTAAATTGCGATATGATTTCTTTAAAACCCATCTGGTCGGCTGCAAGTTTAATTTACGTTATCGACACGTAACGGCGTCCTATTGGCTGAAACATAAACGAAAGAAGTTGAATTTAGGATGTCTGTTTCATTCATATGGTAACCTGCTGATAATTTGGGTGTCAAAGTTGGTTGGTTTGGTTTCTTTGGTTAATGGAACTCTGGGGAGTGTGGAGTATCTATTCATTACCATTACTCCCAGGCCCACCCTGACTCAGAGTGGTAGTACCTGTTAGTCCCATCTATGGGTTGAATAAAAAAAATTAAAAAGAACACGAATACAAAATGTGTTTTTAAAAAAATTGAATACCCATCAAGTATGAATAAAACAAAACGTTTTCGGTAATGAAAGACTATTTGCTCGTAAATTCCTACCATAAAATAAACTGAACCCCCATTTTATGTCCGTGTTTTGTATTAAATGTTTTATTTTTCTTGCACCCGTTATTTTACAATACAAAATATATTTTCTTTATTTTAATATTCAGTTCAATGTGCATATACTAAAAGTTTTTATTTTGTGAGAATGCTTAGTTTTAAAGTGGGGGTTCGTTTTACAATTTAGGTATAAATTGGATCCTCCTTTTATGACCGGAATTTTGTTTTTTCGTCGACGATGATTAAAATCTGACGTTTATATTTTAGAGTAGCTAAGCAAAAAAGAAAAGAAATAACAAAAAAAAAGTAATATTCAACTTTTTACTCGTAAATTCCTGCCATAAAATTAGGCTTGGGCATTTTATCGTAGGAATTTACGAGTAAAAAGTTGAAGCGTAAAAACGAACCCCCACTTTAAAACTAACCATTCTTACAAAATAAAAGCTTTTAGAATATATACATTGAAGTGAATATTAAAATAAATAAAGGAAATATATTTAGTATTGTAACATAACGGGTGCAAGAAAAATAAAACATTTATTGCAAAAACACGGACATAAAATGGGGGTTCAGTTTATTTTATGGTAGGAATTTACGAGCAAATAGTCCTTCATTACCACGTTTTCGGCATAAAATAACCCTACAAGGGTTGACATGCCGTAAAAAATCCAACAAACCAAACTTTACATAACCCTTACTTGGACAATCGTTTAAAGAGCGTCCTTCCGTTACATCCTTCGTGTGGTGGAGGGGTTGGTAAATAGATACCACTCCGGGTCAGATTGAACCTGAGAATAATGGCAATGAAGGGGTACTCCACCCTCCTCAGAGCTTTAGAACTAGAACTTCACCATCAGATGCAGTTTAGTATCATAACCAGGACCCCCCTTTTTTTTGGGGGGTGCGTTGGGTCTTCCACCCTCTGCAGGTGATGCAGTCTGCGTAGTCTAAGCTCCGCCTATCTCGAAACTAATGGATACTGTATTCCATAGATTTTATTGATCTTTAGCATAAATTCTTTCTATGTGCACTTATATATATATATTATCATGCTTCTAACATCCTCTGCCCCACAACGTTTCTTTACATTGCCACACCCTTTTTTTTTCTTTTTTTTAGATTTCCGGCTTAGTGCATAGTCACTCATATAAATTGTCGATTTTGTCATCGCATCTAATTTCTTCTGCCTGACGATTGTGCGACTCGGCACATGATACATTTGGTTGGTTGGATTTTACAGCATGTCACATTTTATTTTGATAATGTATGTTATGTAATTATCTTAACTCTAAAAAACAAATATAAGAACAATTCACGACAAATAATTTTAATGTTTTGGACTGTTGTTCTCATCTTTATTTACACAACTTTCAGGCTGCTGTATCCTTGGGCCTTGTTCAGGTGTTCCTTGTTTACCTTTGACTAAAGTCATCATAAGATAGGGAGTAGCAAAAAAAATCGGATACTACGAGTTTTAAAAGCGAATTAAGAATATTTAAATATATTATTTAAGGTTAAACTTTGTCTAAAATCGATAAGTAGTACGACATAAATGGAGAGAGATGACCGTACGTAGTAGTAATTAGAAAGTTTTGAAATAAAATAAATAATGCATATAATGAATCATTCTTCGTAAAATAACACTGAAAATTTCATTAAAATCCGATAATTTCCTAGATTTTTGGTAAATATATTTTCTGTAGGAGGCTAAAGTCATTTGGTCAAAACGATTTAGGCTCTGTTTGCCAAGTAGCTATCATAAATTACAATAACTAGATGAAATAATTCAATTCAAATGGGTTAATTAAATGTATAGTAATTTGGCTTGTTTTTTTGTTGTTTTTTTCAAGCAATACAATTAAAAACCAACCCTATCCCCTAAAACCCGTACTCCAATTCGCAAATGTTAATCATAGACTGTAGTAAAAACTGCCATTGCGTACCACTCCAAAAACTTTCCGTTTAATTTTCCCGACCTCCAATCCAGTCGGCCCAAACTATTTTTTTATATTCAGCTCACGTTGTGCTGGGTTTTTTTTTTGTTTTTGTTTTTATTTGTTTGTTTTTCGGATCCTTTATCAAGCAATAGGTAATACCGAACACGAGGTTTTCTGCCATCATATATTATATATAATAATATATATATATATATTTTGAAATATATATATATAGTATATAATTATGTCGGTGTGTGTGTGTGTGTGTGTGTGTGAGTGTTGTGGTGTGGTGTGTGTGGTGTATTGTGCGCCGCGAATTTTCATAAGAATAGTATTCAATAGAAAAATACATGAACCCCCCACTCAACTACTATTGTCATATTTAATAATACTTTCATAGTAAATGTACTGAACCTGCTCTTCCGTGACCCCCAAGCACAATTGCTTCCCCGGAAGGGGTGGAGTAGACGTGGGTAATCACGCGTCGGTCCCTATAATATATTATCTATAATATAATACTATTATATTCAGCTGAATAATAGATAAGATCATGGTTATTATAGATAGATGATCAAAAACAGACTACTATTATGGACAGGTGAAATAGTGGCATATATATATATTTAATACTGGGAGAAATAGAGGAATTAATCGACAGTATGTGGAGAAAAGAAGACAAACACGGGATGTTTACAAACTTACTGCTACACACCCATTGGAATAAAATCTCCCTCTACCAACCCCTTTAACACCAACAATTAACCACCCTCCTTTCCGACCTCCATAAATTCACCAGTATTGAATTATGTATCCGTGAAGCAAGAACTTAATCCAACGTCTGAAGGAGGTCTAAACAGACCGAAACGTTATAACTCGACATCACTACCCACATAAACATCATTTGTACACATCCCGTGTTTGTCTATCTTTCTCAAATATATATTAAATATATAAATATAGTGATGAGTAAGTAACAAACAATGTGTTATTATATGGACTTTAACACATGTTGTTTATTACTCTCATACTGTCGTGTAGCAAGTATAAAAGTAGCTGGAATCTAAAATAAGTTCAAAAGCAAACGAAGACTCGGGAATGGCCCAGCTAGTGTAATGGTTAAGTCTCCCCTGTACTTGCAGTCGAGGTTTCGAGTCACACACGGAGCATTTCCCATTGTCCTATAACCTTGCTGATGAGATTAATAGGTCGAAATGACATTCGGATTTGACATTTCTCGATTTCAGGTATTTATTCTTCGGAACTTGGACCTCTTTCGAACTCGGAACTTCTTGGTCGTTTCCGGGAGCCCCAAATCACGGACTTAACCTAACCATATATTGTAGTCCACAGGGGAAGTTCCGAGTCCGAAAAGCAGTTCCCGAGTCCGACAAGAAATACTGAAGAAGACCGGAGGGCTATATCGACGAAACGTTGTACAAATAACAATTGAAGATGAGGGACAAATAGTCGAACTAACGCAGATCATACTAAACTTGTTTTTCATCTAATTTCAGATAAATTTCTTTTACAATAGATTATTTTTTCAATATTCTTGAATTAATTAAACTTTTTTTAAACACATGAATGAATTCTTTTTTTTTTTTTTTTCGAGTAATAGATTTGAGAACTTTCATTCGTTAATATTCATTGACAAAAACTACCCAAAATAAATTATTAACGAAACATCTTTAGACGAATCAGGTTTATCCCCCCCCCCACAAAAAAAACAACACACCAAAAAATGAAGTGAGACTGGTCTCGGCGCCAATTTGATGAAGAATTCTTTTAAAAAAGCTTTTAAAAAATTCGGGAGGTGCCGTATCTTGAAGATAACTACGTATTACCAACCGTTTCTTATTAGCTTATTGTCGGTATCACGGACAGCGAGTGAGTAAATCCCCTTTTCCCTAGCCTAAAACTAGGGAATTGTTTTTTTTGCGCCTGAATTGAGCCGCCATACCCTCAGCTCCCACTTTAACACACAGTTCCAATTGTGCTATAATGGAGAGGGCCGGTATGAACCAAAGAACATGTAGTTCCTCCGGCGGGATTGCTTACCAACTACAGCTAAACGGCTAAGTTTATTAACAATTATTCTTTTAATCACCAATTAAAAAGGGCCTGCTTCTGATTAGTCCGGAAATAAACGGAACAGTTTTTTGGTGATCCCATGACCAGTTTAACTTAGTCTAAGAATTAACATTTTTGCGAATTGGGTTACGGTTTTAGGGGATAAGGTTGTTTTTATTAAGTATTGCCTTAAAAAAAATAACAACAAAAAAAACAAAATTACTATACATTTAATTAACCATGAAATTAATTATTTTAATCTATTATTGAGACAGTTATTTGTGTAGTATTACAATGTAAATTTCATTAAACTAGTAGTTTAATAAAATAATGTATCGAAAATTAATGTTATAGTAATTTGGACTTTTTGGTTGTTTATCTTTTAAGCACTCATAATGAAAAACAACCTTAAATCCCTAAAACCGTTAACCCAATTCGCAAAAATGTTAATTCATAACTGTAGTTAATTGTCACATGGGAATACACTACAAAAACATTCCGTTATTTTCCCGACCTAAATCAGAATCAGCCTAAAAAGTTATATAGAAAAATCACTATCTTGTTAAAGTTTTTTAAACAACTAATCTGGAACTTGTCTGAGACCGAAGATAATCATGTTTTCGTTTGCATCCGGATTTTCGTGAGAATTCAGGTATCTAACAGACGTATCAGACAGACCAACAACTTGTATATATGAGTGTGTGTATGTGTGCGCCGATGTGCACAATCGCCCACATATGGAAAATTGACGTATATTGTGTTTTATACTATGGGAGTAAAATAGGTAATAAATCCGACATGTAGAACAAAACACAAAAAAAGATTCCAAAAAGATTGAATTTAATTCTTGAGCGGAAATCGACTTAATACTTCGATTTTGTACACGTCATCAGGACTAATTGTGTATACAGTATGGATCCAAACAATTTAAACAAGTTCAAGTTCGATGAAGTTGTGCAAAAACTAAACGTTATAAACGTCATTTCTCATCAAGAATAATTAATTCTTTTGAATACTTTTATTTTCGCTTCTCTCTTCTCTCTCTCTCTCTTCTCTCTCTCTTCCCTTCCTCTATAAATAATATATTATATACATTATATATAATAATGTGAGATAGGTAAGGATAGTGAACCAAGAATAATAACTCTAAAAACAAATCATAGAGTTGAACGTTTGTCCGCATTTATACGGACATCTTCAGTCAAAGATTTTATTGAATAGCTATTTTTATATGGAAGCTTTCAATAAAAATCTTTGACTGAGGTATGTCCTATCAATCGACGAACGTTTCAAACTCTTAGATTTGTTTGAGTTATCCTTCTTGTTGTTCACTATCCTTTACTACTATACTGTGGATTCTAACATCCATCCTATCTTCATATATAATTGTGTGTGTTAGAAATATATTGGAAAGATGAATAACGAACAACAACAACCAATTCAATTAATGTTCGTCTCTGCTGAATTCAGAAACTTCATCAGAAGTGGGTGAATCTAGTATTGTCAAATTTGACTTTAAACGCTTCAATTGGTGATCCTTAATTACCAAATTTTTTCGGTCAACTTTATATTATGCTCATATAAATACAACCATCACTTTAAGGAGTGTGTGGCATAGAAAAAAAAAGTTGGAACCACTGCTCTAGAGTGCCTTTTATATCCGGTTTACTGTTTTTTTTATTTTAGATTTTTTATAAACAACGTAGAGACTGACATTTAAAAAAAAATCCCCGTGTCTGTCACTGGCGCCATTTGCCCAAAAAGCCGTTTTATTTTAGATCCGCTTTGGTTGTTCTCTCTCTCTTCTCTCTCTCTCTCTCTCTCCTCTCTCTCCTGTTTGTTTGTTGTTTGTTCTGTTTTTAATATGATCAAGTGATCATTGTTAAATTGTGGTGCATAAAAGAAATGAATTACCAATATAGAATACACGGATTCACTAATTTAAAACCCAAATTTTAATCATGATATTAACAGAATCTTAACTTTTCTTACACAAGTCAATTACTTATGAAAGAAAAATTCCCCCTTTCAAATATCACTCTTCAACGAATATTCTTTATTCTAACCGTCACCAAACATCACTTATTGTCTCCAATAATTTTCAATTCTTTTTTCGAACACTTAAAAATTTTCTGTATTTTGACCGTTTTAACTTCAAATATCAAACATTTTACCCTGACGAAGGCCGTTTTTCTTTGTATACTAGATATTTTATATTTCTATTATCATTATTTTATATTTAATAATAATATAAATAGAATCATGTGTACATGAACATCTCCTGGTCAAACACGTGTTTACGTTACTCAAATTAACATCAATTTTATCCATTCAAATTTTTATTTCCATTATTTATTTATCCTTTATATATATAATATAAATATATATATATATATATATATTGCAGCGGTCTACGGCGTCGACTGGTAGAGGGGGATTTTAAAAGTTAGTCTGCAGATTTATTATTATTGAATCGGAGTTGAATCCTTGTGGGATGCCCCATTTAAATTCCTATGTTAAAAAAAAAAGACTTTGCATTGATCCAGCTACTCTGAAAGAAATGTTAATCTACTATCTAAGATATTAAATGAAAAAAAATGCCATGCTGTAATCATTTAAATTTTATTATTTAATTATCTTCACGAATATACATAAAATCTTTATTATTTTGCTCAAAAACCAAGCCCCGGTGTATTTAATGTGTATATATATTTACTTTCGTTAATTGTTTTATTTTCAAAGTTTCCTCCGGACATGTATAGTCACCAAAACTGCCCTATATATATATATATATATATATATATATTAATATATATATATATATATAATCAGATTTGTTGTGTGTGTGTTGTGGAGAAANTAGTACCATCAATAACCATCATTAAAAAATAAAAATATCATACCTATGCAGTTTATTTTTTAAAGATTTAAAAGTATTTGTTTTTGGTCAATTTTGTTCGCCGACGCCATTTTGGGTTAGGCCCTGTTTCCAATTTTAACGTAACATTTGGGATGAAAAAAGAAATTTACCAAAATCAGGTAATTATCCGATTTAATGAATTTTCAGTATTGATTTATCAATTAATGAATTTTATAATGCATCAGTTATTTCTATTTAAAACTTAATTTAGTATTGCATGAAAAATGAATATAATATGAAATTCATTTAAATATTGAAAATCCTAATGTTAAGTTTAAATTTTTAGACGAAGTAATAGTTTTGAAGAAAAACTCGATTGGAAAAGTACCCCCTCCCCTTTTTAAGCAAGGAAAAAAAAACCCATGAAATTTATCCTCTCTTCCGTTTGTAGAAAAAAACAAGATGTTAATAGTTAATTTTCTACAAACGTTCTACACATACTTTTCGGATTCATATATATATATATATATATATATATATATATATATATATATATACTAGGTACCACCAAACCGTTTAGGCCATCTTGAATAAAACGGAAATAGATATTTCCGAACTTTGTTTATCAAAAATCTCGTAAAAAAAAAGATCGTACAGGGTTGTTACAAAGAAAAATAGTTAATTCAAAGATCAAATTATCCGATTGGGAAAAATTACATCGTTATCTTAAAAAATAAACAAACCTGCCCGTATTACATGCGAAAGGGTAATTTTCAGACCGTAATATAGATAGAAAAGTTACAAATTATTTCCCTTTTACGATTAACCCGTAAAAGTATGGAATGAAAATTTGAATATTTTTTCTAAGAGAAAAACTGACAAAATAATCTATTATGCTTACTTTTTATTTTAATTATTGAAAAAAGTTAAATAAAATAATTTTTTTCACGCTAACACTGTCAGCCTAACAGAAACAAACTTCGGTTACTTAGAAGCGTCTCGTCTCTTTGTAAAACAAATATTTCAGCAATGCTTTTCCGTACATTCTAAGGATCACACATTACTATTCAACAATAAAAATTACAAATTCTTTTAAAAATATTAATCAAGCTCGTATCGGACCAATGTTTAGTTCACCTGAATTATAAAATTCATATTTTTAAATATCCGTGAAAAATTCGATTTTTTGACGCAGGAAAAAAAAAAAATTAATTTATTTCACGCAGAAAATAAAAATATTTAATCCCACAAAAGATTGAAAATCTCTTAAAAATTAATTTCTTAAAAAAAAATTTTTTGTTTTTGACAATTTAATAGAATATAGTACATACCAATTATAAAAGCAAAAAAAAGTTTTCAAATATTAATATTATGACATTTTTTTGCACTTTTTATTTCCGATTTCATTAATTTTTCCTCAAAAAACTAGACCTCGTACATTCATACAATTTCATTGATATAGTTATTCAGACTCTTATCTTTATAGAAAAAAAGAAAAAATAATTTTCTGACACGTCATTTTTTTTTTCATCTCATAAAATAAAATAGGGGGGGGGGAATAGACCTCGAAAAAAACTATTTCAGATGTATTTACATCCAATGGTAAACATTTATGGAAATTTTCATGAAAATCAGATTATTAATTGATTTTTCATAGAATTTTTTAAAAATCCTCTTATCGTAACTTGTTTTTAGCTACGTTAAATTTCAGTTGATTTAACAGTGCAAAAATGAAAACATTGTTTTTCAATCATAATTTTCATTATTTTCGTAAGCTGATAAAAAATTAAAAAAATCATCAGGAGTTTGTTTAATTTTTTTCTTTCGAATGGAAAAATTTTTTCAAGAAAATATTAATTTTTCTGCAAGTTTCATTGTGTTAAATGTAGGGGGGGGGGTAAATTGCACAGGGTCAAATTGGTGGTACCTAAATATATATATATATATATATATATATATATATATATTAGGGACTGACAGAAAAAATCGGATACTACGAGTTTTAAAAGCGAATTAAGAATAATTAAATCTATTATTTAAGGTTAAACTTTGTCTAAATCGATAAGTAGTAGCATAATAACCATCATTAAAAAAAGAAAAATATAATTACATATGCATTTTTAAAAGATTTAAAACTATTTGTTTTGGTCAATTTCGACGCGATCCGCCATTTTGATGGTTTTTCAATGGTTTTAGGCGCTTGTTTACAATTTTAACTTAACATTTGGGATGGAAAAAACTTTTCCCCAAAATCAGGTAATTATCCGATTTTAATGAAATTTTCAGTATTGATTTAATAATTAATGAATTTTATAATGCATCAGTTTACAATTTTAACTTAACATTTGGGATGGAAAAAACTTTTCCCCAAAATCAGGTAATTATCCGATTTTAATGAAATTTTCAGTATTGATTTAATAATTAATGAATTTTATAATGCATCAGTTATTTTATTTCAAAACTTTAGATTGAAAATGTACCCCCTCCCCCTTATAAGCAGAAAAAACATCGATGTATAATTTTTTCTTTTATAAAATAATATCCAATTAAATAATTATCGAAATGAGTAAAAAAGAAATCTCCAAAAAAATTGATTATTTATTATTTTTTTACATTTATTTTTCGATTTTTGGTACTTATTTTCTCATAGAAGCGCAACCGTAAAAAAATTGTTTTTGTTTCTATTCATAACTTCGGTCTTTTATCTCTTTATTTATACTGTAATTAGTATAACATATGATCAACTCGAAACAATTTTACGCCCCCAGCATAAGGGGGGTCAAAATTAAGTGACCTGAAAAAAATTACAAAGTTTTGAAATAAAATAATGCATTATAAAGATCATTCATTGATACATAAACACTGAAAATTTCATTAAAATCTGATAATTTCCTGATTTTTGGTAAATTATTTTCTGTAGGGGGCCTAAAGTCATTTTGTCAAAAACGCATTTTAGGCTCCGTTTGCCTGTCCCTAATCTAATATATAAAACAGAGATTTTGGTATGTACGTGTCGACGTATAACAAAAAAACGGGAGGTCACTCAGATTCAAAATCTTGCATACACATTGATATCGTTCTAACTAAGAAAAATTCCAAATTTGGTTATTGATTTTTACTGATTAAGGGATTTAATCGATTAATTAATCCAAAATCACCCAATTTGCGGAACTGTCCGTATAATCAGCCCCTCCTGATAATAAAATATTGTCACTGCCTGCTTATTGTTAAAGCGATAACAGCAGCGAAGTTTTTGATTTTAATGAATTAATTTTGCAGTCTAAGCCGTTCAACTCCGAATTTATGGCCTATTTATGGTCCAGTCTTTTAATAATTTTTATATCGTTAGAAAGATAAGAAAATACTCTTTCAAAATATGTAATTTGTGTGAGTTTTTATTAATTGAATCATTTTTTACAGCGAGTTAAAAAATGGTTTCGGATAGCCACGCTGCCTATGATTATTGCGATACAAGCAGTGCAGTCTATAACAGTCAGATCGGAATCTCTTACCTATTTAGGATTTTAATCTTTAAAATATTTATATCTTTAGTAATAAGATGAAATAGTCTTTCTGAATATGTAATTTGTATGTGTTTTTATAGATTAATTTTATTTTTACAGCGAGTTAAAAAAAAAAAATACTACGTATAAAAATTTTTTTAATCGTAAATAACAGTATCATGAAAATCAGTTTACGTCGTAAGTACGGTTACATATTTGTATAAATTAAACTAAGATTTTCATTCGAATAAAATGACTTTTAATTCTTTAATTTATTTATTAATTTTTATTGTTAGAGTTTTAAAGGGTTAAAAATAACAATAAGACTGACGAATTTCCTTAGAAACTGTTTTTCTTTTGGTTCGTTAACTAATTATTTTCTCAAACCACGATAAAAAAAAAAAACAAACAAAGGTTACTAATATGGACAAAATCCGGTGTTTTATCTTTAGTCGAAGGCCCGACTGGAGATAAGTAGTCAATTATTTGTAAGACGAAATTTATTTCAAGTTTATCCGACAATATCCAGTTATTGGAACATTTCAAAAAATTTTTATATGTAAGTACGAAAAATTGTAAGCGCTTTGTTTATCAAAATGACATGATTCGTTAGTAAATTACCCGAAAAGTTGATAAAACAAAACAACTAACAACCAACATTTAAATTATTATTCAAAATACAATTTAAAATATTCCTCAGAATTGCCTTACAAATTAAATTTTAAGTTTTATGATTTTACTCTTTATTGTGAAGTCAATAAACATCGCTGAGTTTATAGTGCAACTTTTCAGTTCTGAAAAATTGGCATGTTTAAATAGAGATTTCATAGGTGACATTTGAACTTTTATGAAAATTGTTGTTTTGTAATTAATATAAATTTTGTAATAAAACTTAATTTTAACTAGGGGGGGGGGGTAGGGTTAGGGTTAGGGGTTGGGGTTAGTTTAATGGGAAAATAAATAAATAATTTGGGTTCCGTTCAAGCGGTTCCGATATGGGGGATCAATTTACTATAAACTTATAAGAGGAAATGAGCACCCATGAATACTCAAATAATAAAGAACTTTTAAGAATTTTTTTTTCAATCTGATAGATTGGTGTGTAATCGATAATAGTCAACTGAAGGAAAAAAATAGATGGGGGGGGGGGAGTCCAGATAATCAGGTCCACCAAAACGTTTTTAAACAATGTTTTTAAAAATACTAGGTACCACCAATTTTACCCTGTGAAATTTACCCCCCCCCCTATATTTAACACTATGAAACTTGCAGAAAAATTAATATTTTTCTTGAAAAATCTTTTCCATTTGAAAGAAAAAACATTAAATAAACTCCTGATGATTTTTTTAACTTTTTTTCAGCTTACGGAAATAATGAAAATTATGATTGAAAAAACAACGTTTTCATTTTTGCACTGTTAAATCAACTGAAAATTAACGTAGCTAAAAACAAGTTACGATAAGAGTTTTTTAAATTCTATGAAAAATCAATTAATTATAAATAATAACAAAATATTTCCGTTTTATTCAAGATGGCCTAAACTGATCAATTGGTGGTCCCTATAATACTATCTTAGGTTTTAGCAAAAATAGATATTTGCAATACGAAGAATTTAAATTTTCGATTCTCAGCTTCTTTTTAAACTCAACATGCAATTAAGAACTAAATGTGAATTGTTGTCATGTACAAAAAATTTAAAACAATAACAAACAAATATACAAACGAATACTTTCAATTTGTTGTATAATAATATGAAATAATTTTAAACTATAAAACAGAAAATACAAATCCTGAAATATACAAATTCTCAATGAATTTAGTTTCAAGAATTACTTTCCTCTTACCCCCTCTCTAACTACTGTCTTCCACTTTCTCTCTCACTCCCTGGTGATCCAAATTTCATTTTAGTCCGGTCATGGACCGGGTACTTTAGCTAGTATATATATATAAGGAAAGACCCATTTCCAGTAAAAAAAGATTAGCTTTGGTTAAGTTCGTTGACGCACACATGGAAACTATGTCTGTGTGTGTGAGAGAGAGAGAGAGAGAGAGAGAGAGAGAGAGAGAGAGAGAGAGAGAGAGAGAGAGAGAGAGAAAAGAAGAGAAAAGAAAAAGATTCAAGCCCATAAAAAAATAAAGATCCGCTATTGTCAGCTTCGTCGACGCATAAATGGAATCCGGAATTTCGTAACGTTAGTAACAATTTATATAATTTGATTATTTATGGAGGATCGTTAGTTGCCAATAGTTTATTATCTAGTACCGCTTAAGTACAAAACCATAAATAGTTTATTTACCCAACCCGTTCACCACGGGTAGGATGTGACACGAAGTCCCAAGTATGGTTCATCCCACGTGAATCGAACTCGCTATTCGGCAGTAATGGATCTGCGAGACTAGCTTGTGTCTCTGATAAGTTGGTTGGTTTCTTTGTTTAATGACATATCAACCTTTGTGACTTATTTAATGCCAAATACACCCTTGTAAAAGAGCAGCAGCATAGAAGAGGTACTATTTAACCCATTGCTGGGAGAATGATGAGATTCATACGTGCTATTCGCAGAATTCCGTCCCAGCCTCCTGCCTTAACAAACGCTAGGCGGTGATAGCTGAAAAAGCGTAAATGCGATATTTCACTCCCTTTTATCTAAATATGTTGATTTCTTATTTGTAATTGATTGTTGGAAAAAAATATATTAAAATAAAAATACAGAAAAATGTTTTTATTTTTTTTATTTGTTGAAAAAAAAATGAAAATACCGAAAAAAACTTTTTAAAGATTTTTTAGCGGATTGAAGGCGTTTTTATCGACAAATTATTTTCTTTTTACTGGTTTGAAGGCGTTAAAAATAAGTCATATTTTCGACAAGTAAATATAAATATTTAGCCCCCACCCAATATTTTAAAGAGGAGGGGGGTTACAATATTTACATTTACTTGTCGAAAAAAGACTGGAGGGAGTAAAATATCGCATTTACGTTTTTTCAGCTATCACCGCCTAGCGTTTTTTAAGGCAGGAGGCCGGGACGGAATTCCGCGAATAGCATAGATTCATACCTTTCCCAAGAGTATTAATCCGAAAGTTAACGCTATAGCGCGTTTGGAGTTCGAACTCGCTTGTAGAAAGCAAGTCCAGCATGTTAGCCACTACGCCACGGACATTCGGTCTAAAATCTTTCAGAAAGGAAGTTATTTTAATTTCCTTTCTTGAAATTAGAATTAAATTGTTTCAGCAGTTTTATATTGAGCAGAATTAATTTAGTGCATTCCTCTTGAGAGCATCTCGGTTAAATCGAACTTAACGGATATAAATTCCACCATCGTATGTCAGCCCGCCGAAAGAAAAAAATACCAAAAATCAAGGAATTAACCGAATTTAATGAAATTTTCAGTGTTGATATATTAATGAATAAAAGATATAATGCACTAGTTATTTTATTTAAAAAAAACTTTTACATTTTTTCAGCTCAGTTAACTTTGAACCACGTATCTTTGATTCTCCAAGATACGTGGTTCAAAGTTAACTGATCTGAGTTTTTAAATAAAATAACTGGTGCATTATATATTTTATTCGTTAATATATCAACACTGAAAATTTCATTAAATTCGGTTAATTCCCTGACTTTTGGTATTTTTTTCTTTCGGCGGGGTGACATACGATGGTGGAATTTAGGTCCGTTAAGTTCGATTTAACCTGCATCTCTTTTAAAAAGTAGTCGGTTTTAATAACATCCGGAAATCCGTTTTAATAAAATAATTAATGGTTTAAAAATAATAATTGTCTAAATCTTGAGATATTGCATTTAAAAAGCTCAAAATAATGTTTATCATTAAGTGTAGAATCATAATTAACACAGCTTAACACCTGTACCCCAGCTATGGTTAGTGGAATGAGAACAGGGTACCCCTGTGGACTGAATAAAGAGTTAGTTTCAATGTTCCGTGATGGCTTCCGATTACGACAAGAAGGTCCCCATGTTCGGAAAGAAGGTTTTCGAGTTTTCAGGGGTGCTCATTTCCCCGTATAAGTTTATAGTAAATCGATCCCTCATATCGGAACCGCTCTATCTAAACAGTTCGGCTAAATTTGCACTAAGGTGACACAGAAAAAACAGAACCCACAAATTTTTTAATAAAACTTAATTTTAACTAGGGGGTTAGGGTTAGGGTTAGGGTTGGGGTTTAAGGTTAGTTTAATGGGAAAATAAATAAATAATTTGGGTTCTGTTTTTTCTGGGCCACCCTAACTTTGACACCTTTGCGCCAGTTTCCTTTCGAGCGGTTCCGATATGGGGGATCGGTTTACGATAAACTTATACGGGGAATAGGGGGGTTCTGAAAGTTCAGGTCCGCCCGGCTTTTAAGTTAGTATTGTAGTTAATTTGTATTTCTATAAACTGGTCGCTTGTTATCATTTACAGTTTTCGCTTGCGTTATCTAGGGAATTCTAACTAATATAATGGCGATAATTAGATTCCCAGATTAGAAAAACCTTAACAGCAGAAATGAATTTCTATGGAAATATAAACATAAGGTTGATAAGTCCCCCCCCAAAAAAAAAAAAAAACTTGGAAAAACGACAAGAGGATCTGGAAATCAGAGGAAGAATTGAGACCATCCAGACTACTGCATTGCTGCAATCGGCTAGAATACTCAGAAGAGCCCTGTATACCCGAAGAGACTTGTTGTCACTCAGACTCCAGTGAAATACCATCAGCTAACGCTGATGTGAAAAACTCGAAAGGATTGAAAATATATTTTTCACCTAGGTATATATTAGGTCTGAGACCTGTCTGCTATACCTTATATTCCGACATCTGAATAGTTTATTGTTAGAATTTATTGTTTTTCCATTGCATATTTACAATCCTTTCATAGCCTATATCTATGATTTCTTTTAGAATATATTCAGCATTCTCCTAAAAAGAGATATATCTTATTTCCACTGAATATTTATGATCTTTCCATAATTCATCCAACTTTGCCTTAACAGAGTTCAGAGATGAGGGATTCACTAGCGATGATTGTAGTTTATTCCATCAATCTACAACCCTGTAACTGAAATAATTTTGTCTTGCATTTGTTTTGAAAAAAAAAATTGTATTTCTATAAACTAATCTATATAATGTATAGCTGGGACCCTAACAAATACTACCATTGTGGATCAGAGTGGACCTGGCAGTAATGGCAATATAGTGGTAATCTACACTCCTCAAATCTTCAGTCATTGAGCCTCACCAATGGGTGCAGTTTATTGTCAGCTCAGGACACCCCTTTGAGCTTAATTGTCGCCCGATAAGTCGGCTTTTAAGCTAGTATCGTAGTTAATTTCTATTTCTATAACCTGTTTTCAGTTGCGTTGTCTAAGGAATTCATTCTCTAACCAAAATAATAGCGATAATTATTGGTTTGGTTTGTTTACGGCATATCAACCTCAGTGGGTCATTTAATGCCGATAAAGTTTTGAAATAAATCAATTCTTAATGGATAATACAATTTTTTTATAAATACATTTTTCTATTCAACCCATAGATGGGACCCTAACAGGTACTACCACTCCTGGTCAGAGTGGACCAGGGAGCAATGGTGATGAAGGGGTGCTCCACATTCCCCAAACCTCCAAAACTGGAACCTCACCATCAGATAGAGTTTAACGTCATTCCCAGGGCATGTAGACCCGCAGCCACCGCCTTCTAGCACCCATATGATAAAAAGGGGTTGGGGCTTGCCATAAGGGCAATAGGGTTGGGAAAATCATATAGGTGCTAGGGCTTGACGTGACCAGCCGACTGATCGGAGGGGGCCTCTCAGACCGCCCGTCTAGCCCAAGATAGGGCCAAAGTGGAGTATTCCATGTCATGAACTGCTCATCCACCTGGGCTCTATCCTTAAGCAGCACGGTCGCCACCCACGTCCAACAGGTGGCCCCATTGGGGGAGTCTTACCCCTCTGCAAAGGTGCAGTCGGTGCATTCTAACGCCCCACCGACAGGGCGGAGCGATACTTAGATAAGAAAAACTTTCTGAACAGTAAAAATGAATTTCTAGGGAAATGTAAACATAAGGGTGATAAATCACTAATGTATTATTAAGAGTATAAGCTATAATATAACTTCCCAGCTACAACTAGAAATATTTACAAAAAGACATTAATTCAAGTACTGCCATTGTGGGCCAGAGTGGACCTGTGAGTAATGGCAGTGAAGGGGTACTCCACCCTCTCCAGATCGTTAGAACTGGTTAGGTTTGGTTTGTTTTACGGCATATCAACCTCAGTGGGTCATTTAATGCCGATAAAGTTTTGAAATAAATCAATTCCTAATGGATAATACAATTTTATCAACTCATGTTTTTCTATTTAACCCATAGATGGGACCGTAACAGGTACTACCACTCCGGGTCAGAGTGGACCAGGGAGCAATAGTGATGAAGGGGTGCTCTACATTCCCCAAAACTCCAGAACTGGAACCTCACCATCAGGAAGTTTAACGTCATTCCCAGGACATAGGTTTGGTTTGTTTTACGGCATATCAACCTCATTGGGCCATTTAATGCCGATAAAGTTTTAAAATAAAGTAATTCCTAATGGATACTCAATTTTTGTAAATAAATACATTTTTCTGTTTAACCCATAGATGGGACCCTAACAGGTACTACCATTCGTTAGAACTGGAGCTTTATATTTGGTTGTAGTTTAGTGTCATACCCAAGACCCCCCCCCCCTTTTAGCTTAATTGCTGCCCGATAGGTCAGCTTTTAAGCTAATATTGTAGTAAATTTATATTTCTATAAACTGATAGCCTATTACCGTTTATAGTGTTTTTACTTGCGTCGTCTAGAGAATTTATTCCTCTGATCAAAATGGCTAATCACATCGACATAATTACAAATCCTATAATTGCAAATCTACACCACGAATAATAAGTCGTTAGATTACTAATTTTATATTAGTAATTTATATGACCAATAATATATGAAACCTCTCAAAATGTAAATGTCAAATATAATATACAGGACTTATTTTTCTTATACAAGCCTAATCTTTTGGCAAAATTTGCAAATCGTCGTAAAAATTAAAACGGAAAATTTTGACGACGATTTGCAATACATCAAACTAAATTTTGAAATTCCGATTCAAAATCTTCGACTTTTTTTTTTGGTAAGTTACGTTAGTAATTGTTTTATTTCATAGATTTAAAAAAAAATCTTTCTCTTTTTTTATATTTATCTATTTACTTTTTTATATTTTATTTTATTTGTTTGTTTTTTGTTTGTTTTTTCCTACTTGACTTTTTTGGGTCGTAAGTCAGGTTAGTAATTGTTTTATTTCATTTATTTAACGAATCTTGAAATATTTTCTAAACTGCACATAAAATTTTTTTTATATTTATTTTATTTTTTATTGTTATTTTACAATACTAAATATATTTTCTTGATTCTTTATTCTTTAACAAATAAAGAAAATATATTTAGTATTGTAAAATAACGGGTGCAAGAAAAATAAAACATTTATTGCAAAAACACGGACATAAAATGAGGGTTCAGTTTATTTTATGGTAGTAATTTACGAGCAAATTGTTCTTTTTTACCACAAAATGGGACATGCTGTAAAATTCAGCCAACCAACTTAAAATAGACCAACAAGGTTTGACATGCCGTAAAATCTAAACAACGAACAAACAATATGTGAGGGTGACAAGACTTTCGGACCACCCTCTATATTAATGTACGGTGTGGTCGGAAAGTCTTGTCACCCCAACTATGTACAAACTCTTCTTTGTATCTTCTGTCATGTCTGTGTTCTTGTCTATTATGTTTGCTCTGGAATTAAATTATCCTTGTTATCACTTTGTCATGCATTATTTGTCTGTATTTTTTAGATGAGGTTTCATATGAATAATTTTAATTTTTTGGACAGTTGTCCTCATCTTTGCTGTGGTATGACACAACGTTCAGGTGTATCATCTTATGATAGGGACTGGCAAACAGAGCCTCAAAGTCATTTTTGACCAAATGACTTTAGCCCTCCTACAAAAAATAATTTACCAAAAATCAGGAAATTATCGAATTTTAATGAAATTTTCAGTGTTTATTTATCGAAGAATGATCTTTATAATGCATTATTTATTTTATTTCAAAACTTTCTCATTTTTTTTCAGGTCACTTAATTTTTACCCCCCTTATGTTGGGGGTGTAAAGTTGTTTCAAGTTGGTCCTTACCTGATACTAATTACAGTATAAATAATGAGATAAAAGACCGACGTTATGAATAGAAACACACAAAACATTTTTACGGTTGCTCTTCTATGAGAAAATAATTACCGAAAATAAAATGTAAAAAAATAATAAATAATTAATTTTTTGGAGATTTCTTTTTTACCCATTTCGATAATTATTTAATTGGCTATTATTTTATAAAAGAAAAAAATTATACATCAATGTTTTTTCTGCTTAAAAAGGGGAGGGGGTACATTTTCAATCGAGTTTTTCTTCAAAACTTATTACTTTCGTCTAAAAAAAATAAGGTTTGCATTAAGTAGTTATTTTATTTTTAGAATCTAAAAAATATAACATTTTAAACTAACATCAGGATCTTTCATGTTAAAATAGCAGAGCAGGTTTAAAAATCAGAGATCTAAATATTTGGAATTTAAATATCCCGTAATTGCAGTTCATGCGTACTGCAATCATTGGACGTTCCAAATTTTTAAGATTTTTTATTAAAATTTATTTAGCGTTTAAAAAAAAAAAATAATTTGTCGTTCATATAACGTGATTCGTGTCACGCAAGTGGAATGTTATAAACGTTTAAACTTATATTTAAAAAGATAATCATGCTTAGGTCTTAATGCACGCGGTGTCCAATAATATTATATTATATATATATATATATATATATATATATATATATAATATATATATATATATATAGAGAGAGAGAGAGAGGGTTGTTCTGGTTTCCACG
Organism: Doryteuthis pealeii; assembly: GCA_023376005.1. Taxonomy (NCBI): domain Eukaryota; kingdom Metazoa; phylum Mollusca; class Cephalopoda; order Myopsida; family Loliginidae; genus Doryteuthis; species Doryteuthis pealeii. The sequence goes on from CM042171.1 coordinate 67,447,917, forward strand.
GGAGGAAAATTCAATATTTTATTAAAAAAAAAAAAAAGAAGGTCCGCAAATGGATTATGTTTTTAGAGAAAAAAAAATTATTTTTATCTTACATATGCGGGACACGTTGTTCATATCTACTGGTATCTTCTTCAGAGCTTGGTCAATAATATGGAAAAATCAATTCTTACATGCGTGTGTATATATAAATTATATAATATATATATACAAAGTATCTAACTCTCTCTTCCAGTCTGGTGGGAGTGGAGTATAAAGGAATTTCATTTCTAACATTTTGTGTTTTAAACAGGTGCTTTTGTTTTTTTGGGGTGGCTGGGGTAATAAACTTATGAATTTAGTTTTTTATGACTCTTTTATTAGGGTTGCTCTGATATAGGGTCATTCAGATGTTCACTTGATATGTCGGTGTTGTGTTTTAATTTGTTTTTTTGTTATAAAGATTTCTGTGCTTTTCTACTCAAATTTCTATTTTTTGGGGTGATGTGGTGTATTGTGTGTGTTTAAATATTTGTCTTATGTCTACTTTGTGTGTTGTGTGTGTGTGTTGTGGTGTGTGTGTGTGTGCTGTGGAGGTTGTTCTATGTACATGGTTGTATTTGGTGTTGTATATGATTATATACATTAAGAATTTAATTTAAAATAAGAATTAAATTAAAAATAAGATGGTGTGTATCTTTTATATTACACAGTTTGTACATATACATACCCATACATGCATACATATACATGTATATTTAGACACACAACATATATGTTGTATATAATTTGCATATTTTATATTGTGTTTTAATACATTTGTGTAGTAAGTTGTGTTATTGGTTGTGTGTGTGTGTATGTAAGTGTGTATGGTGTTTGGGTTAAGTTTCAGTTTAGTTATGTTCTGGCGTGTTGTGTGTATGTTTTTAGTGTTGTTCCTATGTGTGTGTGTTTTTTTTGCAATACATGCACATGCACACACACACACATTATATTTCATATATATTAATTTGCATATTTATTTGTGGTTTACATGTTTGTGTAGTAAAGTTGTTTTTATTGTTGTGGCGTATGTATGTATATATGTGTGTGTTTGGTTAATTCAGTTTAGTTGTGTGTTTCTGGTGTATTTATGTGTGTTTTAGTGTTGTTACTATATATGTGTGTGTGTGTGTGTGTGTGTGTGTGTGTGTGTGTTTGTTTTGTTTTTTCATTGCTAATAGGTTGTGGGTTCTATTTAGTAGATTATATTTGCTTATGGAATAATGTTATTGTGTGTGTGTGGTTATGTCCGATTCATTCGGGTTTTGTATTATCTATGAAATGTTTTTCTTTTAATTAGGAGTAGATTATAGTCCACAGGTTTGATAATTCGGCATCACTTAAATTTTACCTGATTACATTCGTGGATATGTTTCCATACGTATAGGTTTCTATTGTTAGCCTAATCTAATTTTGCTTTTGTGTTGTGAGATTCTTTTGTTTAGTGATGATGTGCATCCAATGTATATTTTCTTGCAGTTAGTGCCACTCTATTATGTAAACTACATTTTTTTTAGGTGCTCGTGCGAAGGTTCTATATATTTTTGAAAGTTGTGGAGGGTTTTTGAATGTATAGGTTGTTCCTTCTATGATTATGTTGCATATCCCACATTCTGTTTCCGCATTTTGAGGACACCCTGGTAGTTTGTATCTCAAAATTTGGATAAAGTTAATATTTGTTTTAGATTTTTTTGACTGCCTCTTGCTTTTAATTATTTTTGTTGTGTTTAATATATTTTAATTTTTTCATTGTTTTTGAGTTGTGTGTTGTATATTTGTGAAGATTTCCGGGTTGTTTTTGTTATATGTTGAGACATGTTTGCTAGTTGTTGTTCGTTGTTATGTTTTTTAGGGTCTTAACTTTTCTAGGAAATACCATTAGAACAATTAAGAACCCCTAAAACATAACAACGAACAACCAAGTTTGGGTAATTTTGAACTGTGCAATAAAGTGGGGAGACGTTAAGGTGTGGCGCCCCACTTTATTAAAACAAATCTCCTTGGTCTAGCGCTAGCGAAAATGGGAGAGACTCCCTCGCTGTTCGGTGATAACGATAAGGCCACTCCAATAACTTTACTACTTACTTAAAGACCATGGAAACATTTCTGTTTTAATGATCTTTTTTGTTTACTCTCTGATTTTCGTGTTAGTTTCTTTATGTCGGAGGTCATATCGATAGAAGAGTTGCCCAAAATTGTCCTCCCAAGCGCTTTCGATCAATTCCATTGATCGTCTTCTAGGGATTATTTTGTAGCAATTGCTTTTACGTTTTAAATCCTAGAAGCAATTAGTATTAAAAATAAACTGATGAGATTAATGTTTGCAATGTAATGTACCAATATAACAAGCTTCAAAGTATGAGAAAAAAATGTAAACTTTACTGGACTATGTTTTTAAGTGTGATGTGTTTTTTTTGTTTACTTCAAAATTATTTTTTCTAAGTATAGAAAAAAAATATACAATTTTTCAAAGTTTGTCTGAGAATATGAGTATATTTCTCGACTGGAAGAGAAGTGTAAACTTTGGATTGAAAAATCCATTTGCAGTTATTAGATTTAATATTTCATGAAAAGGAAATAACAATTTGATGTTGCGACAGATTATACATATAACAATAAATAAAAAAAAAGCATTTAAACATCTTTATTTACTAACACACAAAGCGTTTTTCTTCTCCCAGATTAGTTGCCGTACCAAGGTTAAAGAGCCCAGTCTTCCATACTATTTAATCACTGTTGAATTTATATTTTTTCAAAGGTTCATTAGGCATTATTTTGAAATGGAAAGGACCTTTCCAGGATTTGAACTCGCGTCGCCGATCACATTTCCTACAATGATGGTAATCATTCTTGCCACGAAACACATTCTGGTGTGTGATTACACACTGTGCGTGTTGTGTATATCTGTTTATGTGTGTGTGTCTGTGTACTGAAACATGTGTAGCTTTATATATTGAAATAATCACATTCATGCACACACACACGCACATATATATATTTGATATATTATAATATATATAATTATATTATATATATATATATATAATATATATATATATATTATATAATTTGTATATATCTGTACATATATATATGCATATATAAAATTTTGTTTAATATACATGCATATATTATTTATATATATATATATATATTATATATTAATATATATATATATATATATATATATGTGTGTGTGTTGTGTGTATGTGTGTTGGTGTGTGTACGCATTATATTTGTATATATCTGTGATATAATCTGTGCCACACACACACACACACACACACACAACACACACATATATATATATTATAATATATACATATATATATAATGGAGAAGCGAAGGGCGAGGTGGAGAGATTATTGATCTTGTCGTTTATTGCATTTAAATGAGAATCGTTTATTGGAAGCTTTTGCCATCACACAAGATTGACGGTCAATAGCGGAAATAAATTTATTGTTTGATCCTGTTAATCAAAGCGCCATCTTCTTACTTTTACTTTCACTTTCATTTTCACTTCTTCTTCTTCTTCTTCTTCCTTCTCTTCTTCTTTCTTCTTCTTCTTCTTCTTTCTTCTTCTTCTTCTTCTTTTCTTCTTCTTCTTCTTCACCCCTCATCTTTGTTCTTCTTCTTCTCTTCCTCCCCTCCTCATCAAAGTTCTTGTTCTTCTTCTCTTCTCCCCTCCTCGTCCCTCTCTTTTTCTTCTTCTTCTTCTTTTCTTCTTTCTTCTTCTCTTTCTTCTTCTTCTTCTTCTTCTCTTCTTTCCAATTTGATGACATCCCCAATTCAATGACAACAACGAAAACCATCAGCAATAACATTAAAAATCAAAGCCAAAAAGAAAAGAAAGACAAAAAAAGCCGGGGAATCATTTTTCTGAATTGTCATACGACGAGTCCACCTGCAGCCTGCTGCCTTTACTTTTCGGATTAGTTCACTTCATCTCGCAGACTTCAGTCGGCAAGAAGATATCAGCTCCGGTATTAAAATGTAGACACTTCCGCTACGTAGGTTCGCTTTCGCCGCATCGTGTTACATGCTCGGACACATTGGACGCTGTCTCAACCGGTTTCCGGATCGCAAGTAGCAACTTCCGGAATGGCCCCGCTCGCAATGTCACGTGCCGGGCATTAAAGGACGCCGCCAGCAGGCGATGGACCCGGAAGTTCCCTTCGCGTTCCAAACGGCCGTTCGTCCCATTGGTTTGCTTTTGGCGTTGACTCGTTGTCATGGCGATTTATTTTAATGTCACCAGAATGATGGCCGCCACCACGACATATTCAACATTCTTTAAATTCCCCCTCCTTACGTCCCTCCCCCCCTCTCTCTCTCTCTCTCCTCTCTCTCTCTCTCTCTCTCTGTGTTTTTCATCGACTCTTTCTTTCCCCTCAATCGCTTCCTCGTTATTTTCTTTTTACTATTTTCTATCCCTTTCTTTCTCTCTCTCATTCTCTCTCTCCCTCTCATTCTCTCTCCCCTTTCTTCTTCTCTCTCTCCCTTCCTCTTCATTTCTCTCCCCCCCTCTCTGTCTCTGTCTGTCTGTCTGTCTCTCTCTCTCTCTGTTTTTCATCGATTCGTTTCCCATTCCACTCGCAGTCTTCATTTCCTTTCACTTTCTCGCGTTCTTTTTTCTCTGCTTTTCTGTACCTCTCTCTCTTCCTCTCCCTCTCTTCCCCAATCTCTCTCTCTCTCTCTCTCTCTCTCTCTCTCTCTCTCTCTCTCTCTCTCTCTCTCTCTCTCTCTCATTTTTATAAGAGTGGCGGCATTGAAGATCACTGGTCAGTCCGAATGGCTAGACACAGTGACGATATCTCAGTTCGAAGTGGCCACTCATAATGGGTGTGGCAGCGATGGTGCCCGTAGTTACTTATGAAGGTGGGAGAAGGAAGGTCACGTGGTGGGGAAGACCGGAAGGACGAAGAGAAAAAAAATCCGGTAACCGACCGCAGATTTTTACTGCTGTTTGCAATATCGTAGAAAAAAGCTTTTTATTTTGTTTATCTTATTTTTGTTCTTTTCTTTGACTATTAAGACGAGTTGAAAGCTCGTTTATACAGAAACGCATTTGCTTGCCATTAAATTGCACTAAAAGCAACAAATCACTCGAAGTTAAGCAACGTTGGACATGATTAGTACATAGGTGGGTGACCACTAAGCAACTTGACATACAGTTAACGACGAAAGCATTAGCACACCCATCAATTTTGAATATTTTTATACATTTCTCAGAATATGACAGCTATCAAGCGCCGCTAACTTTATGTCTTCGCTAACCTAACTTAGAGAGATAGGCTTTATCAATGATATTGAGCACTCTTTACTCTTTACACCAAACTATATATATATATATATATATGTGTGTGTGTGTGTGTGTGTGTGTGTGTGTGTGTGTGTGTGTGTGTGTAATATATATTATTATAGGAATATCATAGAATACATATAAAATATAAACACACACACACCACACACTATATATTATATAATATATATATATGTGTGTTGTGTGTGTGTGTGTGTGTGTGTGTGTGTGTGTGTGTATATCCACTATTTTGGTGGCCTTCACCGTTTTTTCAAAGGCTTCTGTAGACATTTATGATTATTTAAGGTCAAATTTTTGTCTAAGTCGAAAGTAGTAACATAATAGGCATCAGTAAAAAAGCAAAATAATATTTACACATATAATTTAGTTTTGATATATTTAAAACGTTTTTTCGTCCATTTGATCAAGATGCCTGCCAAGAGGCTACTTAAAATCTGTTTTTACAAAATAAATTGTAACTTTTGCAATTGAAAAAAATTCACACTGGATTGTCCAATTTGAACACATATCCTAGTAGATAAAGAGTACATTAAGATAGTTCTAAATGCCAGTTATCTCTAGACTGCAGGTTCAATCCTGGTCAGGGACAGCAGTAACATAGAATAATAATTAACACAGCTTAACACCTGTACACCAGCTATGGTTAGTGGAATGAGAACAGGATACCCCCGTGGACCTAATAAAGGGTGGGTACAAATTTCCTTGATGGCTCCCAATTACAAGAATGTTCCCGAGTCCGACAAGAAATACCTGAAGAAGGCCGGAGGGCACACCAACCGAAACTTTGTACAGATAACAATGAAGATGAGGACAATAGTCTGAATAATACAAATAATGGTAATCTTTGCGGAGTTCCGTCCTGGCTTCCTGCATCCGAAGCGGTATCACTGTTTTTTCTGGGTCACCTTGTATACAGGGTGACTCGGGAAAAACAGAGCCCAAATTATTTATTTATTTTCCATTAAACTAAACCTAAACCCCAACTCCAAATCCTAAACCCTAAACCCTAGTTGTTTTGGGGGTTTTTTCACGCCGCTTCCGATACGGACTTCAATCGTAGCTGGTGTTTTTTTTTTTTTTTTTTTGTTTTTTTTCAGCAGTCACCGGTCAGCATGTTTTGAGGCAAGAGGCCATGACGAAACTCCGCAAAGATTACAATTATTTGTATTATTCAGACTATAATATCGGAGTGGTATATATTTGATTGATACTATTTTCTGCATAAATAAAAAAAGACTAAAGACAGAGTTTATTTTTTTAAAGCCATACGTAATTAAAAACAACCTTAATCCCCTAAAACCGTAACCCAATTCGCAAAATGTTAATTCATAGACTGTAGTTAAACTGTCATTGGGTACCAGCAAAAAATTTTCCGTTTTAATTTCCAACCTAAGTCAGAAGTCAGTCCTACATTCTATGAATTAACATTTGCGAATTGGGTTACGGTTTTAGGGGATTAAGGTTGTTTTTAATTACGTATTGCTTTAAAAAATAAACAACAAAAAAACCCAAATTACTATACATTTAATTAACCATTGAAATTAATTATTGAATCTATTATTGAGAACAGTGTTTGTGTTAATATAGCAATGTTTAATTTCAATTAAACTTAGTTTAAAAAAATATTTTTCAACATAAAATTTATAGTAATTTTGTGTTTTTTTTGTTGTTTATTTTTTTTAACAAATACGTAATTAAAAACAACCGTAATCCCCTAAAACCGTAACCAAATTCGCAAAAATGTTCATTCATAGACTGCAGTTAAACTGTCATTTGGTACCAGCAAAAAACTTCCGTTTTATTTTACCGACCTAAATCAGAAGTCAGTCTAGTTTGTTTTTAGTTTTAACTAAAACAAACTTTTAAGCCCGAAGAAAACTTTCACTTAAACAGTGGGGGTAGTAATGTTTTGCTCATTTGAATTCTATAATATTTAAATATATAACTATTTTTTTTACCCAACATGAAATATTTTTTAAAGTAAGTTTAATACTCTATGAATTAATAATTAAAGTAATTTAAAAAATCTATTTTAAAGCATGATTTCAATTTCGTAAAATTTACGCTCAACTAAAATTGAAATCATGCCGTAAAAAGATACTTTTGTTTTGTTTTATTAAAACAAACCAAAATTTCTATGTGGTCTGGAGAAAGGGAGGGGCGAATCTACTTAGAGTTAGGAGGTGCTGAGGAGGGTGGATGCCTGCTGATTTTAACAGACAGTGGGCCCTCCAACTCCGCTTAATTCGACTACTCACATTAACTCGCCCACTCACGGTAACTCTATATAGAGGGAGAGGGGAAGAGAGTCAGGTCTAATTTAGACAGGGATTGGTCGGTGGTTGACTTAATTGCTAATTACGCCTAAATAAAACCAATTAAACTGAATTTTTTTCAAACACTTTGTAGTGCTAAAACCAAGGAATATCTAAGTATAAATATTGTGTCCATAACATAAATAGAAAAAAATTCTTTAGCTGGCGAAGGTTGATAAACTCAGCTTTAGTATGATATATATATATATATATATATATATATATATATATATATATATATATATATATATATATATATATTGTAATAATTTAAATTGAAATATGAAATACTTATTAGAATCCTTCAGTTCTCAATAAATACAAGCATTAATACCGCTGTTACGACTGGAATCCAACGTACTCGCGGGTGTTATATAATGCTGCATGCACAGATAAGCAAAGAGTTCATACATCTAAGATTTCTATCCGCCATTCTTTTTTATCAGACAATAAAGACGAGGAGAAAGTGTCCATTTTCTTTCTTTTTTCATTTCCTTTTTATTTCGAGATTAAAGAGAATGCGCTAAGGCAATTTCCTTTTTCTGCACTCTTTCACTTTCAGGTTTTACGACAGTAAAAAGGGGGATGTTCTTAATACATGAACTGTCTCGTTTGATGTATTCTAAATTAATGCAGACAAAATCACGACATAACATTACATAATTGATAGGTTGTCTATAAGTTATGTATGGTAGTGTAGCTTACAACAATAAAATAAGATGGTGAAAATAAGATGGTGAAAAGAAATAGCATGAAGGTAGTTTTAGATAATGACAAGAATAAACTAGGACTTCTAAATTGAGGAGCAAGTAAAATAAATTCGTAATTAAACAGTTATGAATTTCAAATGGATTAAAGTCAGGCATGTTGCATGACAGGGACCTAAAATTATGTACAGTAGTGTAGAAATTAAAAACAACGATAATTATGAATCATGGAAAAAACGTATAAGTAATTAACAGGACTTAGCCTTTTATCAACTCTGTAGTTGGATTGATTGACCAGAGCCAAGCGTGAGAACAGAAAGATAGTTAGAAAGAATCAATACCTGGGCCAAGTTAGAAAGCCAGTTTTGGCTGGCTGACTGAACGGAACATATGTAAATAGCGTCAGTGGGCCATTTTTTCACGCAATTTATTCTTATTTGGGTTAAATAAAGACGTCTAAAAACAATATCAAGTCTTAACCGAAGCGAACTCAAGAAAACCAGAAAGTTCAGACTGGATAGCAAAGATAGAAGATAGCAGAAGTTAAGATAATAATAATAATAATAATAATAATAATAATAATAATAATAATAATAAATAATAATAATAAGAAGAAGAAGAAGAAGAAGAAGAAGAAGAAGAAGAAGAATATCTCAGGAGAACTAGAAAACTTCTAGAAACCAAACTTAACAGCAGAAATCTGATCAAAGGAATCAATACCTGGGCCGTCCCCATTATAAGACACTCAGGACCATTCTTAAAATGGACAAAAGAAGAACTCAGCCAGATTGACCAAAGAACGAGAAAGTTAATGACCATGCACAAGGCTCTTCACCCTAGAGACGATAGAGATAGATTATATGTGTCAAGAAAGAAAGGGGGAAGAGGTCTTGCCAACATAGAGGACTGCGTAGAAACCACAATCCAACAACTTGAGGATTACACAAGAAAGAGCAAAGACAAATTACTTATGGCGGCCAACAATAGTAGAAGTGACAGATGGACAAACAGAAAAACAACAAAGACTAGGAAACAAAAATGGGAAGAAAAACAATTATATGGACACTTCAAACGACAAATACAAGAGGTTGCACATGGAAAGACTTGGACATGGTTAAGAAAAGGAAACCTTAAAAGAGAAACAGAATCATTAATAATTGCTGCACAACATAATGCCATAAGGACAAACTATATCAAAGCGAAAATTGATAAGACCCAACAAAATAGTTAATGTAGACTTTGTGGTAATAGAGATGAGACTGTAAACCATATACTCTGCGAATGTAACAAACTAGCACAACGAGAATACAAAACTAGACACGACTGGGTTGGGAAGGTGATCCACTGGGAATTATGTAAAAAAATTAATTTTGACCATACAACAAAATGGTATATGCATAAACCAGAATCTGTTCTTGAGAACGAAACACATAAAATTCTCTGGGACTTTGAAATAAAAACAGATCACCTTATCCTAGCAAGAAGACCAGACCTAGTGTTGATAAACAAAAAAGAAAGAACTTGTCAACTGGTGGATTTTTCAGTTCCAGCAGATCACAGGGTAAATCTAAAGGAAAATGAAAAAATGGACAAATATCTGGACCTTGCCAGAGAACTGAAAAAGTTATAGAATATGAAAGTGAAAGTTATACCAATTGTAGTTGGTGCACTGGGAACGGTCCCAAAAGGATTGGAAAAGGGTTTGGAAAGTTTGGAAATGAGAGGGAGAATTGAAACCATTCAGAACACTGCACTGCTGCAATCTGCCAGAATACTCAGAAGAGTCCTGGAGACCTGAGGAGACTTGCTGTCACTCAGACTCCAGTGAAAGACCATCAGCTAATGCTGATGTGAAAACTCAAAAGGAGCAAATAATAATAATAATAATAATAATAATAATAATAATAATAATAATAATAATAATATGTGTGGAGTAAAAGACGAAACGTTTAATCATATAATAAGAGAATGCAACAAACTAGCATAATGAGAGTATATGACTGGGTTGGAAAGGTCTACTTGGAATTGTGCAAGAAATCAAATTTTCACCCAACACCTAAATGGTATATATATATTTACTAACCCCTCCGCACGAGCAGGATGCGACACAAGGTCAATTTCTTAACATGTTTGAATTCAGAGTTTTTCTTCTCCTAGACTGGTTACCTTGCCATGGTTAAAGAGTCCAGTCTGCCCTGCTATTTACCCATAGCTGGAGGGAGAACTGGATTCATACCTTTTCCAAGGGTATTAGCGCCATGTGAAATACCAACGGCTTCGTCCAAGAATTGAACTCGCGTTGACTAGTCCATTTCTCTAAATGGTATATACGCAATCAGGTAATACCACACCGGGTCAGAGTGGACCTGGGAGTAATGGTGATGAAGGTTACTCCACATTACCCCATGTTCCAGAATTGGAACTTCACCACGAGTTCTAGTTTAACGTCATACTTAGGACAATAAAGACCCTCAACTACCGTTTTCTAGCACATATATGATCAAAAGCTAGGGTTTGACCTGATAAGCCAATTGATCGGAGGGGGTCTCTCTGACCACCCGTCAAGCCTGAGTGAGGGAAAAAGTGGGGTGTTTCATTTCATGAACTGCTCAGCCATTATGATCCAACCTTAAGCATCACGGCTCGCCACCCAGGGCTCACAGGTGACACCATTAGGGGAACTTTACCTATCTAAAGAGGTGCAGTCGGAATATTCTTCGGTCTATTTTTGTAGCGCAGACGCTATTCATGTAGAATGTCTTGCGCACGAATAACCAGGAGGAGCCAATCCAAGTCTATAACTTGTTTGAATTCACAGTTTTCCTTCTACACCGGTTGCTATACTAGAGTTAAAGAACCCAGTCTGCCCTACTGTTGTGGGTTTTTTAAGGGTAAAAAATAAGACAAACGACTGGTAAAAATGGATACAAATGTATTGAACAACAAGGAGTAGAAATTACAGCAAAGAAAGTGGAGATTGCGTCCGACCATACAGTTACGAGCTGACTCGCATTGCTTCGTCTCAAGCCACAATTGTTCTTGCTACTTATAGTAGTTGTTGGCGCATTCCATTTATGTACATAGGTTATATCACCTATAACACCTACTATTGATCTATAGAAGGAAGGAGAATAGGTGGATTCATATTTTTCCAGGGCTATTAACGCTATGTGAAATGCAACCAGTCTTATTCAGGATTTGAACTCGAATAGCCGAGTCCATTTCTTACTACGCTAGTTGTTACAATACGAGCGCCTCCATCAAGTGTTACCACATGCAAATAAATGTGAGTGATTTGCATGTGTAGAAAGATACATAAACATAACGTCTTCTTTACATGCATGTCTGATTTTGTATATACATGTGATTCATTATTTCATTTACTTAAGAAAACATTTCACTTTATAGGCGGACGCGTTTTCACAATTTGTTGTGACAGCCTCAGTTTATATATATATATATATATATATTATATATATAATATATATATAGAGAGAGAGAGAGAGAGAGAGAGAGAGAGAGAGAGATGAATTAGGAATGCAACTCAAAATGATTTTTCTATATGTGCATGCGTACATGCTTGCGTGAGTTCTATCTATACATATATAAAGAGCACTTGGTATGTATGTATGTATGTATGTATGTATGTTCGGATGAAACTACGAAAATACAACAATATATATATATATATATATATATATATATATTATATATATAATATATATAAGGTGTTCTTAAAGTCTTGCAGCAGTTTTGAAATTGAAAACTTAATTCACGTTGTACAAATGATAGAATCATTTAGTAAAAACGAATGAAAGTTTAGCATTAGTATTTATGTATGTTTTGATTATTGCATTCCTACATGACTGCCATCTTTGTTGTTACATTCTAAATCTATTACAGGATTTCATAGACACTCTATCTATCTATCTATCTATCTATCTATCTATCTATATATATATATATATATATATATATATATATATATATATATATATATGAAAGGTAAAATGGATATGAATCCGACAATATGTGTAGAAAGTTTTGTAGAAAAAACAACAGGATGTTTAAAGTTTTGCTGACAGAAATCTGTTTCAACCATATCCGGTCTTTATCAAAGCAACATTGTAAACGGAAAAACGAAATAAATATATCATTAATCACGAGGCACAGAACGCACTCGATCAGTACCGGAATTTTCAAAGAATTTTTAAAAAATGTGTATTTTATATTAAAAATACAATAAATTTTATTTTTTAAAATTATAAGCATTTTTATCATTAAAAAACTCAAAAGAGTTTGCAAGAAAGGTGTATATAAATATAAAAAAGTTCAGGAAAATGATCCGGTTACAAACGAAAGTTTAAAAAAAATATAATACGTCCAACCGTACAATAGAAGAAGATGGAACATTTCAGGAATCTGTAATGATGACAAATTCGTAGAGTCGTATTATATTCGAAATTTGAGCCTCCGGTGATATAATTTAAATAATTCCAATATATATATATATATATATATATATATATATATATATATATATATATATATATATATGAGAAGTAAACAAAAAACAATGTGTTTAATATGACCTTAGCCGACAATTTTTGGGAGAATATGTGGTTAATTAAAGGTATTTATTTGACTTTAAGTCATACCTAATTTTGAAAATTAATAATTAATGAATTAGGCGGGCATATATATATATATATTATAATATATATATATATATTAAGCCATCATGCGTCAAATTTTTTTATAAAGGTTGTTCATTGCTTTAAAAATCTATAAAAATTGTTCAACCTTTTCTTCTTACGTTTAAACACACCCACCTATCACTTATAATTCATTTAATCTCAGAAAAAAACATAAATGAATAAAAGTCTTCTAGCAATTTTTCACTTTGAAAATTGAATTAAGCAATTTTCAACTATTTAATGTTAATTGCATATTGATGCACATATACATTGCATACGCACGAGTACATACTAAACGACGAGCCTATGAGCGAGGCTTTTAGTTTGTTGGCTAATTTTTTTAGTTTTTTGGTTGGATTTTACGGCACTTCAACGCTTGTTGGGTTATTTTATGCCGAGGAAGTTTTGTTTTATTCATTTTTTGTTGGGTATTCAATTTTTTAAACTCATCTTTAACTCATGAAAAATGAGTTACAAAAAATGAGTTAAACAAATTTAGATTAAAACGAATTTTTTTTAAATAAAATATTTTCCAATAAAAAAATCTTTTTCTTTTTATCTAATTTTTTATCCAGATTCTTTTTAATCATATACTGTATTTGACGGCATATAGGACGCCCTTTTTTTCCAAAATTTTGGCTCAAAAAATTGCCCTACGTCTAATATATCGTAGGTGAAGTTTGAAGTTTTATTATTATTATTATTATTATTATTATTATTATTATTATTATTATTATTATTATTTCCTACTATTGAGATGTATAGTGTATGCTTATTGCTTACCTGTACTGCCAAATTGCTTTTATACAGCTATGTTTCTGCTAGTGTAATGCACAGCTAGACTGTTTTTAACAATATATGCTTAAATACACAAAAAACTCTCTTTCTTGAATCTGACCTACTGAAATGGGGGTGCGTCTTATATGCCCGTGCGTCTTATATGCCCGTGCGTCTTATATGCCGTTAAATACGGTATATTTTTTTTAACTGAAAGTTTTAAACCAATAACTTTTTAAACTAATTTTTTGCTTCAAAACATTTTAATCAAATTTTTTTTTAACCAAATACTTTTTAACCAATAATTATTTTAACCAAATTTAATTCTTTTAACTAAAAAATTTTTTTCTTAACTAACACCTAATTTTTTAGGCGACGCTTTAAAAACGTTAACTGTATCCTCTGCAGAAGTTATAATTCCATCTCAAAGGAGGGGGTCCTTACCAAGGGCGGTGACCGATACGAGACAGAGTTAAAGGAATACTTGCTGACATCATGACTTGATGATGATAATGATGATTGATCCCAAGACAACTACCTTTTATGTTAACTAATGAGACGCAAGAATTGGGTAATGGTGTGGGTAGATTGTGTTCCGCCAATCTTTTAAACGAAGATTACCCCTTGAAATCCAACATACAATAACTTAGTCTTTTTTTAATCTTTCACTTGAGATTGAACCCCGGCTGATATCACTGGTGCGAGATATGGGACTATCCGTTCAGCGTTAGACATATTTACCAACCCCTCCACATGCGTCGGGTGTGACACAAGGTCAACTTTTTAGCGGAATTTAACAGGCTTGAATTCAGAGTTTTCCTTCTCCTTGACTAGTTGCCTAACCACGATTAAAAAACTCAGTGTGCCCTACTATTTACTCATAGATGGAGGTAGAATATTTGGATGCATACCTTTCCCAGGGGTATTGGCACTATGTGAAATGAAAACAGCTTCGTCCAGGATTTTAACTCCTCACATCGTAACCATTACACCACACACCTTCACAGTTGAATTGAATTCAGAGTTTTCCTTCTCCTATACTGGTTGTTTAACCAAGGTTAAAGGGCCAGTTGACCTTACTATTTACCCATAGCTAGAGGAAGATTAGTTGGATGCATACCTTTCCCATGGGTATTAGCACTATGTGAAATGCAAACAGCTCCATCCAGGATTTTAACTCATCTCATCGTGACCATTACACCACACACCCTCACAGGTGAATTGAATTCAGAGTTTTCCTTCTCCTAGACTTGTTGTCTTACCAAAGATAAAGAGTCCAGTAATTCCAACCATTTATCTAGAAGATGATTAAAAAAATACTTTAAAAGTGAAATTTTGAAGCAAATATTTTTTAAATCTTTGCTCTAAAGTAAGTAAAAAAAAAGTAAAGTAGACGAAGTGGCCTATTGTCGTATGTGCTAAGTTGGTGATGTTCGGTATCAAACCAGGGACCTTATGGTTCCTATATTTTGACTCAATTAATCAATTAAACATATTGAAAATCCGGAAAAAGGTTTATTACTTTTTTGTATAGGAATATAAATACTAGAGTCAACGCGCAGTTCTCCAACAGCATGACTAGCTACTTGACTAGTAGCGACTGGACTACGAATAGTACTAAGAATAACCTCGCGTGTTCGTACCTTAATATGTGTCCCATTGGACGAGGCCAACTATCTTCTAGCGGAAATATCTTCCCTTACAATACATAGTTATTTACTAAGCTTAATTAGGTTCAACACAAGACTAGAACTATGGGGTGCCCGGTGAGAATCGAACTCACTAACAACGGTCTGCTCATCTAGCTTGCTAAACATTACACCACCTGAGGTGCTCTTATTCGGCGATATAAGTTTCTTATTTTCCTGTGGATTAACAAAATATCCGCCCCCTCCCTCGATTTACGTTTAATCTGTCCCTCACCTTGTATATCCCTGGTTGGATTTTAACCCGCCTGTACTAATCCGCCCCTCTCGATTTGTTTTCATCTTGACAAAGTCTAATTCTTGGGTTGGCGGGCAGGTGTATACTGACCAGTGACAGATGGTTACTTTCTGCGCAAGTTTCCCGCCCTTTTTTGCGCCGGCCATGTTGGGCGATCCACATCGGCAGCTGACGACCGAAGAATACAAACAAACAAATAGAAAGCTGAAGATTCAAGAATAAATGGCTCGACAAACAACCCGCACTGCCGCCGGCCAGAAACTTCGCACCCTCGCCCCCTCGCCTTTCCATCCCCCACCCCCCTCTGAAAAGACAGAGGGATTTAATGAGAACCAGATGGACAGTTACAGCCACCGACTAGAATGATAGACTGGACATTGCTAGGCTTTGATAGTGGGAGTTGTTCAAGCTGCAAATATGGTTCAATGAGGAAATTAATGAATTGATGCACTTGTTTATACTTTTCAGTTGTTTATGTGTTTTCAGGAAAAAACAAGACTGACCGCCAGGACAGAAGGAACTTGTCCAAGTTTCAAATGAATATTTTATATTCATTGATGATGATGATGATGATGATGATGATATCGTTTACAGCGATATCATCATCATCATCATCAGTGATCCCGTAACTTGATTTGGTCATGGAGACGCTTATCGTGTAGCATGTCTTTGCCAGATATATATATACAGGGGTGCAGCATAAGTAACGCCCTTGTTTAATTTGATTTTTTAATTAATCTTAATTAAATTAGTTAATTTAATTAAACAAAGGGCGTTACTTATGCCGCGCCCTGTATGCACACACACACACACATATATATGTGTGTGTGTGTGTGTGTTGTGTGTGTATGTGTTGAAAAGAGAAATATTATGTGTGGTGTCTCTGTGTGTGTGTGTGTGTGTGTGTGGTGTGTGTGTGTGTGTGTGTGTGTTGAAAAAGAAAAAAAATATTGAATGGATAAAATAGGATTTTGATTAATCTATTATTATTATTTCATTTCATTCTGTTATTTAAAAATAATAATAGATTGAATAATGTACACATGGATAAACTCCTGACCGAAACACGTGTAAGTTAAATTAAATAAAATTCCTAT
The DNA here is from genome assembly GCA_023376005.1 of Doryteuthis pealeii. Taxonomy (NCBI): domain Eukaryota; kingdom Metazoa; phylum Mollusca; class Cephalopoda; order Myopsida; family Loliginidae; genus Doryteuthis; species Doryteuthis pealeii. The sequence continues at coordinate 67,464,795 of CM042171.1, forward strand.
TTTATCCATTCAATACTTTCTTTCCTTTATTTCTCTTTTCAACATACCGTCGGATTCACTTCCATTTTCATTGTGCGGTAAAGAATAGAGGGGGGGGATGTCGACAAAAGAACAACTCAGACAAGTAGATGTAGGGAATATATTTCGCTGTGCCTTGAGCACGGTTTTTCAGTTTTTATTTATATGAGCATCAAAAGACTGAAGCCGTGCTCAAGGCACAGCGAAATATATCCCCTACATCTACTTGTCTGAGTTTGTTTTTTTGTCCACATTTTTCCCTCTATTCTTTACCACATTCTGTCGGATTTACCCCAATCCTCCTGTCCTCATACATATATTATATAATATATATATATATATATATATATATAATATATTATATAGTAAAGAAATAACAAAGACTTAGAGATTTAGCTTTATAGTCTATTTCAGGGAGCTTAGACAAATAGTCTAACTCTCCCGACTCATCAGATGCGTCAGGAGAGTTAGACTATTTGTCTAAGCTCCTGAAATAGACTATAAGCTAAATCTCTAAGTCTTTTGTTATTACTTTACTTATATATTTGCTCTGCGACTCTAACATTAAGAGCACACTTGAGCTCTCAAACTACGACAGGTTTTTTTTAAATAAAACTCTTGTGTCGTAAGGAAGATTTCTTCTCTGGACTTTTGGATTATATATATAATATATAGTATATATATATTATATATATATTATAGAGAGAGAGAGAGAAGAGAGAGAGAGAGAGAGAGGGAGAAAAGTTTTTTTTCTCTACCATGATTTCGATGTTCAATGTGGTACACCTTCAGGAGAACTAAAAATTATAGATAGCTACATTTTATAATATACTTGTCTGGCTTGGAATTAATTTTTATTTCTCTTTCTGTCAATTTAATTAGTTTGTGTGAATTTTAGTTTCTTTTAAGTCTGGACTGTTTTCCTTTGAAACTAAAGATTTGCTTTCTATAAATTTAATGTCTCCTTTATTCAGGCAAAAGTAATTTGTAATTCTATCTGTCACATATCTTCAACTCTCACCTCCTTTTTTTTTTCCTTTATTCATTTTGTTTATATTTTATTTGTGAATACTACTAGGTTTTGGTAAATCTATTTAGTTGTCGTCGGGCGGCCTAATGTCGGTATCAGCCCGACAGCGAGGGAGTCTATCTCCTTTTTACTAGCGCTAGACCAAGGAGATTTTTTAGCGCCTCAGGTGGAGCGCCACACCTACCACCAGCTCTTCACTTTACCGCACAGATCCATGTGCTACTCATACGCTGAGTTGGCGAGGGCCGGTATCGAACCAGGAACCCTGCGATTCCTAGCCGAACGCTCTAACGACTGAGCTAACCTTTTTTTTTTATTCATTTATGTATTTCTTTTTAATCTATTATCAAGATATATCTTAAGGGAGGGGTTAATCTTAATGAACATTAATGATTTATGAATTTTATGGAAGCACTAAAATAACTTAATAAATAACTATGTTCAAGCTTTAATTTTTTATGGTCCTTTGGATTTCTAAATATCAATAAAATCTAATTGTCTTCAACTGTTAAGGAGGCGCTGGGAATGTCACGGTTATCGTCGTCAGAATAGTCCACGGTCACAGGAGTTCAAGTCCTGGACAATTTGCATTTCAAACATAGCACTAATATCCTTGAGAATGGTGTGCATCCAATTAATCTCCCTCCAGCTATGGGCAAATAGTTGCGCAGACTGGGCTGTTTAGCATTGGTATAGCAACCGGTCTATAAGGAAAACTCAAATTCAAACATGTTAAAATCCGCTTTAAAATTGATCTTGTGTCGCATCCCGCTCGTGGCGGAGGGGTTGGGTAAATGCATTAAACTGTCAAGACTGACCACAGATATAAAAGCAATTTTCGACCGTATACCAACCACGTGGGGTTATTTCTTGTTTAGAGGTCAGAGAATCACGTTCACTTACATCTATATCTACATTTTGTGTGTAGTTGTTTCTAAAAAGATTTTTCACACAGTTATATATATATTTACCAAAACTCCTCCGCACGAGCAGGATGTGACACAAAGTCAATTTCTTAAGCGGAGTTCAACAGGTTTGAATTCAGAGTTTCTTCTCCCTAGACCGGTTGCCTAACCAAGGTTAAAGAGCCCGGTCTCCCTACTATTTATCCATAGCTGGAGGGGAGTAGGATCATACCTTTCCCAAGGGTATTAGCGCTAAGTGAAATGCAATTACCACATACCCATACTCACAGCTATATATCAAATACCCTTATCTAATACAAATAGGTCCCTTCCGTTCAATCCGCTGTCCCTGGTCAAGCCCTAGTACCTATATGATTGTCCCAACCCTATTGTCTCTATAGGGAATGTGAGCAACCCATTCATCACCATTACTCCCAGGTCCACACTGGCACGGAGTGGTAGTGCCTACTATGGTCCCATCTATGAGTTCAATAAGAATTATTTAAATTTTATTAGAATTAGTGAAATAGATCTCTAATTAGGACTGAGCCTATTCTAGTAGTGACCCCCCAAGCGATTTAACAGATTTGAATTCAAAGGTTTCCTTCTTCTTGTCTGGTTGCCAAAACCAAAGTTAAAGAGCCTAGTCCACCCTACTATTACTTATAGCTGGAGGGAGAAGTAGTTGGATTCATACCTTTTCCAAGTGTATTAAGTAGAAGAAATGAGTTTTAAAAAAGTTTTTAAAAAATTGAGTTTAAAAAAAATGAGTAACTATCAAGAATGATAAAACAAAACGTCTTTGGCATAAAAATAAAACCCCCAAAGGGTTGACATGCCGTTAAAACTAACCAATCAACTAATACTAATAATTTTCACAGTTTTGTGATTTCAAGTATTCATATTTCATCATCATCATCCATCATCAAATCGTCATTACCTCGTGTTGCGCCGACCATCCCTATTAGTCATCGCTGCTGGCAGGTCTTCCGCGCATCATCCAGAACCCAAACAGAGCTGATTTATGTAGGATGTTGATGGTGTGTCCGTGTGTAGATGTCCTTAGGAGAACGTCACTTATGAGTTCATCTTTACAACTTTCCAGCATGTTTCATTCATCTCATCTGTATGGTTTGTGTACTAGGAGGTAGGAGACCATTCAGTTATTTTCTTGTGGGATACTACTACTAAGATTTGTTCAAAGACAGCGAGCGACATCCTTCTCTAGAACCCATCTAGCTTTCTTTCTCCCAGCGCTTCATTAGGGTCCAGGTGGTGCAGCCGTATAGTAGCACTGAATACAGCTACTACTTGGAAGAATTCTCGCTTTACCTATCAGTGAGATCATACTTCCACGTGATGGATAATCTGACTATCGCAGTTCAAGTAACTAAAATGATTATTGGTTGGTTGTTTTTTTTTGTTTTTACGGCATATCAACCCTTTCCGAGTCATTTAATGCCGAATCAAGTCATTTTGATATCTTTTTGCTTACAGTACTTGCTGTTGTTTAAAATGGTCCCCCCATCTTAAGTATTGAACAGGCTCGTTGCTGCTTAACTTCGGTGATCTAACGGGAACCGGTGCTTTCAACGTAACTTGATCGTAAGCGGTAATGATAATACTTAGTAAACAATTATAGATCAAGTAAATTATTCTCATACAAATAATTACACACAGTTATATGGTATCAAGAATTTCCCATCTAATACTAATATATTTTTCAAGTAATCATTTTATTTAGTAATGGTCCTTTGTTTGCATACAGTTTTATATGGTTTTAAGTAACTAAATAATAAGGCTTAATAAACGATTATAGCTTCAGTAACTATTCTTGATACAAATAATTTAAAACTGAATCTAGTGGTGGAGTTCAATTTTGGAGTTTTGAGAAAGTGTGAGTATCCCTTTATTGCCATTACTCCAGTCCACTCTGGTACAGAGTGGTTAATACCTGTTTTAGGGTCCATTTATTGGTTAAATAGGAAAAATGAGTTTTAGAAAATGTTTAAGTAACCATATTTGACGGCATATAGGACGTACTTTTTTCAAAAATTTTAGCCCCCAAAAATTGCCTGCGTCTTATACATCGTATGTGAAGTTTGAGACCGCCCGTGCCTAGGCTAATTTTTCTCTATGATGCTCACTAACCCAGCTTGTGCTCAGTACTTTTACCCTACCCTAACTCCTTGCATCCCTTATTTTATTGCTGTATTGTTATAATCAAGGTTAACAGGAGCGTATGATAGACTGGTTTTCAACAATATAGCTTAAAAATACACTAAAAACTTTTTTTCTGAATCTGACCTGCTGAAATGGGGGTGCGTCTTATATGCCCCGTGCGTCTTAAATATGCCGTCAAATACGGTAAATCATTTTTTTTTAATGTTGAATATTCCATCAAAAATTAATAAAACAAACGTCAAAACCGGCAGAAAATGACCCAAGAAGGGGTTGACATGCGTAAATCTAATCCAACCAACAAACCCCAACCAAAAAAATAGTTAACTTAAGTTATATGGTATAATAAAGTATTCTCAATCTAATACAAATAATTTCAAGAAAATGTATTTGGCCCAACGAGAACCCTATTTTTTTTTTTAAATTTAAAAAAACATTGGCAATGGGCGTAACTTTCATTTAAAATGTTTTATTTTTGTTTAAGGATACGCTTCTCTATTATATAACTAAATGATTCCGTTTTAATTGTAGGAAATCTCTTTATTCGAAACAATAAAATCGTGGTAATCCCCGGTTAAAAAAAATAACCTTTTTGTGAAATTCATAAGAGGGTACTTATTTATGAGTAAAATACAGTACCTAATAAATATCCGTTTTTGATTGTATAATGCGGATAAAAAAATAATAAAATCACTAGCAAAGACATGTGGTATAGGCACAGTAAATATAATTAATTATTACACAGTTGAATAGGTTTTAACTTAAGAGCTATTGCCCAAATAGTTCAATATGCAAAGTATAATAAAATTGATTATCAATACTGTGCTATTCCACATGTCTTGCTAAGTTGATTTATTATTTTTTTATCCGGCAATTATACAATCAAAACGGATATTATTAGGTACTGTATTACTCATAAATAGTACCCTCTTAGAATTTCACAAAAGGTTATTTTTTTAAAACCGGATACCACGAATTTTATGTTTCGAATAAGAGATCCTACAAATTAAAACGGATACATTTAGTATATAATAGAGAAAGCGTATCCTTAAACAAAAAATAAACATAAAATAAAAGTACGCCCATTGCCAATGTTTTTAATTAAAAAAAAAAAATTTAGGGTCTCGTCGTTGGGCCAAAATACATTTCTTTTGAAAATTATTTTGTAATTAGATGAGATACTTTTATTATACCATATAAACTGTAAGTTAACTATTTTTGGTTGGGTTTGTTGGTTGGATAGATTTACGGCATGTCAACCCTTCTTGGGTCATTTCTGCCGGTGACGTTTGTTTTATTAATTTTTTGATGGATATTCAACATTAAAAAAATTGAATTACGTATTTGACGCAATATAAGACGCACGGGCATATAAACGCACCCCATTTCAAGGTCAGATTCAGGAAAAAAAAGTTTAGTGTAATTTAAGCTATATTGTTGAAAACAGTCTATCATACGCTCCTGTTAACCTTGATTATAACAATACCAGCAAATAAATAAAGGTTGCAAGGAGTTTAGGGTAGGTAAAAGTACTGAGCACAAGCTGGGTTAGTGGCATCAAATAGAGAAAAATTAGCCTAGGCCTACGGGCGGTCTCAAACTTCAAACATACGAATGTATAAGACGCAGGGCAATTTTTGGGGCTAAATTTTTGAAAAAAAAGTACGTCCTATATGCGTCAAATATGGTACTTTAACATTTTCTAAAACTCATTTTTCCTAAATTTAACCAAATTAAATGGGACCCCTACAGTAATAACCACTCTGTACCAGAGTGGACCTGGGAGTAATGGCAATAAAGGGATACCCCACACTTCTCAAACTCCAAAATTGAAAACTCCACCACTAGATTCAAGTTTAAAATTATTTGTATCAAAGAAATAGTTACTTGAAGCTATATCGTTTATTAAAGCCTTAATTATTATTACTAAAACCATATAACTGTATGCAAACAAAGGACCATTACTAAATAAAATGATTACCTTGAAACATAATTATTAGTATTAGATGGGATTCTTGATACCATATAACTGTGTGTAATTATTTGTATTGAGAATAATTACTTGAATTCTATAATTGTTTTTACTAAGTATACATTACCGCTTACGATCAAGTTACGTTGAAAGCACCGGATCCCGTAAATCACCGAAGTTAAGCAGCAACGAGCCTGTTCAATACTTAAGTGGGGGACCATTTAAACAACAGCAAAGTACTGTAAGCAAAAAGATACAAAATGACTTGATTCGCATTAAAATGACTCGGAAAGGGTTTGATATGCCGTAAAAACAAAACAAAACAAACCAACCAATTAATCCATTATTAGTTAACTTGAACTGCGATAGTCAGATTATCCATCACGTGGAAGTATTCTCACTGATAGATAAAGCGAGAATTCTTCCAAGTAGTAGCCTGTATCAAGTGCTACTATACGGCTGCACACCTGGACCCTAATGAAGCGCTGGAGAAAAGAAAGCTAGATGGGTTCTAGAGTAAGGATGTCGCTCGCTGTCTTGAACAAATCTTAGTAGTAGTATCCCACAAAAAAAATAACTGAATGGTCTCCTACCTCCTAGTACACAAACCATACAGATGAGATGAATGAGACATGCTGAAAAGTTGTAAAGATGAACTCATAAGTGACGTTCTCCTAAGGACATCTACACACGGACACACCATCAACATCCTACATAAATCAGCTCTGTTTGGGTTCTGGATGATGCGCGGAAAGACTGCCAGCAGCGATGACTAATAGGGATGGTCGCGCACACGAATGGTAATGACGAGATGATGATGATGGATGATGATGAAATATGAACTTGAAATCACAAAACTGTGAAAATTTATTAGTATTAGTTGATTGGTTAGTTTTAACGGCATGTCAACCCTTTTGGGGTTAATTTTATGCCAAAGACGTTTTGTTTTATACTTCTTGATAGTTTACTCAATTTTTTTTAAACTAATTTTTAAAAAACTTTTTAAACTCATCTTCTACTTAATACACTTGGAAAAGGTATGAATCCAACTACTCTCCCTCCAGCTATAAGTAAATAGTAGGGTGGGACTAGGCCTTTTAACTTTGTTTGGGCAACCAGACAAGAAGAAGGAAACCTTTGAATTCAAATCTGTTAAATCCCGCTTGGGGTGGTCACTAACTAGAATAGGCTCAAGTCCTTAATTAGAGATCTATTTCACTAATTCTAATAAATTTAAATAAAAATTCTTATTGAACTCATAGATGGGACCATAGTAGGCACTACCACTCCGTGCCAGTGTGGACCTGGGAGTAATGGTGATGAATGGGTGCTCCACATTCCCCTATAGAGACAATAGGGTTTGGGACAAATCATATAGGTACTAGGCTTGACCAGGACAGCGGAATTGAACGGAAAGGGACCTATTTGTATTAGATAAGGGTTTGATATATAAGCTGTGAGTATGGGTTAATGTGTATTGCATTTCAAACTTAGCGCTAATACCCTTGGAAAGGTATGAACCTACTCCCCTTCCAGCTAATGATAATATAAGATAGGGCAGACCGGGCTCTTTAACCTTTGTTAGGCCACCGGTCTAGGGAAAGGAAAACTCTAATTCAAACCTGTTTGAACTCCGCTTAAGAATTGACTTTGTGTCACATCCTGCTCGTGCGGAGGAAGTTGGTAATATATATATAACTGTGTGAAAATCTTTTAGAACAACTACACCAAAATGGTAGATTAGATGTAAGGTAGTGAACCGTGATTCTTTCTGACCTTAAAACAAAGAAATAACCCCACGTGGGTTGGTATACGGTCGAATTGGCTTTTATATCTGTGGTAGTCTTGACCAGTTTTAATGCATTTACCCAACCCTCCGCCACGAGGCGGATGCGACACAAAGATCAATTTTAAAGCGGATTTTTAACATGTTTGAATTTGAGTTTTCCTTATAGACCGGTTGCTATAGCCAATGCTAAACAGCCAGTCCTGCGCAACTATTTTGCCCATAGCTGGAGGGAGATTAATTGGATGCAACACATTCTCAAAGGATATTAGTGCTATGTGAAATGCAAATTGTCCAGGACTTGAACTCCTGTGACCTGACTATTTCTGCGACGATAACCGTGACATTCCCAGCGCCTCCTTAACAGTTGAAGACAATTAGATTTTATTGATATTTAGAAATCCAAAGGACCATAAAAAAAAATTAAAGCTTGAACATAGTTAATTTATTAAGTTATTTTTAGTGCTTCCATAAAATTCATAAATCATTAATGTATCATTAAGATTAACCCCTCCCTTAAGATATATCTTGATAATAGATTAAAAAAAAGAATACATAAATGAATAAAAAAAAAGGTTAGCTCAGTCGGTAGAGCGTTCGGCTAGGAATCGCAGGGGTTCCTGGTTCGATACCGGCCCTCGCCAACTCAGCGTATGAGTAGCCACATGGATCTGTGGCGGTAAAGTGAAGAGCTGGTGGTAGGTGTGGCGCTCCACCTGAGGCGCTAAAAATCTCCTTGGGTCTAGCGCTAAAGTAAAAAGGAGATAGACTCCTCGCTGTCGGCTGATACCGACATTAGGCCGCCGAACGACCACTAAATAGATTTACCAAAAAAACCTAGTAGTATTCACAAATAAAATATAACAAAATGAATAAAGGAAAAAAAAGGAGGTGAGAGTTGAAGATATGTGACAGATAGAATTACAAATTACTTTTGCCTGAATAAAGGAGACATAAATTTATAGAAAGCAATCTTTAGTTTCAAAGGAAAACAGTCCAGACTTAAAAAGAAACTAAAATTCACACAAACTAATTAAATTGACAGAAAGAGAAATTAAAATAATTCCAAGCCAGACAAGTATTATATAAAATGTAGCTATCTATAAATTTTTAGTTCTCCTGAAGGTGTACCACATTGAACATCGAAATCATGGTAAAGAGAAAAAAAAACTTTTCTCCCTCTCTCTCTCTCTCTCTCCTCTCTCTCTCTCTCTTATATATATAATATATATATATATATATATATATTATATATAATCCAAAGTCCAGAGAAGAAATCTTCCCTTACGAACACAAGAGTTTTATTTAAAAAAAACCTGTCGTAGTTTGAGAGCTCAATGTGTGCTCTTAATGTTAGAGTCGCAGAGCAAATATATAAGTAAAGTAATAACAAAGACTTAGAGATTTAGCTTTATAGTCTATTTCAGGGAGCTTAGACAAATAGTCTAACTCTCCTGCACGCATCTGATGAGTCGGGAGAGTTTAGAACTATTTGTCTAAGCTCCTGAAATAGAACTATAAAGCTAAATCTCTAAGTCTTTTGTTATTTTCTTTACTTATATATATATATATATATATAATATATATATATATATATATATATATGTATGAGGACAGGAGATTGGGTAAAATCCGAACCAGAATGTGTAAAGAATAGAGGGAAAAATGTGGACAAAAGAACAACTCAGAGTAGATGTAAAGGGGGTATAATTTCGCTGTGCCCTTGAGCACGGCTTCAGTCTTTTGGATCTCATATAAATAAAAAACTGAAGAAACGCGTGCTCAAGGCACAGCGAAATATATTCCCTATCCATCTACTGTTGAGTTTGTTCTTTTGTCGACCATCCCCCCCTCTATTCTTTACCGCACAATGAAAAATGGAAGTGGAATCCGAACGGTTAATGTTAAAAGGAAAATAAGGAAAGAAAGTATTGAATGGATAATAATAGGATATTTATTTAATTTAACTTACACGTGTTTCGTCAAGGAGTTTTATCCATGTTTGTACATTATTTCAATCTAATATTATTTTAAATAACAGAAATGAAATGAAATAATAATAAAGATTAATCAAAAAATATCCTAAATTTTATCCATTCAATATTTTTTTCTCTTTCAACACACACACACAACACACACACACAACACACAACCACACAACAGAGAACACACACACATATATATTCTCTTTTCAAAACACAATACACACACACAACACACACACACACACATATATATGTGTGTGTTGTGTGTGATACGGGCGCGGCATTTAAAGTAACGTTGCCCTTTGTTTAAATTAAATTAACTTAAAATTGTAATTAAGATTAATTAAAAATCAAATAAACAAGGGCGTTACTTATGCTGGCAACCCTGTATATATATATCTGGCAAAGACAGTGCTTAGCACGATAAAGCGTCTCCATACCCAAATCAAGTTTAGGGATCCACTGATGATGGATGATGATGATATCGCTGTAACGATATCATGCATCATCATCATCATCATCAATCAATGAATATAAATATTCATTTGAAAACCTGGACAAGTTCCTTCTGTCCTGGCGGTTCAGTCTTGTTTTTTCCTGAAAACAATAAACACTGAAAGATAAAACAAGTGCAATTCAATTCATTAATTTCTCAATTGAAACCCTATTTGCAGCTTGAAACAACTCCCACTACAAAGCCTAGCAATGTCCAGTCTATCATTCTTAGTCGGTGGCTGTAACTGTCCATCTGGTTCTCATTAAATCCCTCTGTCTTTTCAAAGAGGGGGTGGAGGAGGAAAAGGCGAGGGGGCGAGGGTGCGAAAAGTTTCTGGCCCGCGGCAAGTGCGGGTTGTTTGTCGAGCCATTTATTCTTGATCCTTCAAGCCTTTTCTATTTGTTTGTTTTTGTATTCTTCGGTCGTCAGCTGCCGATTGGATCGCCCAACATGGCCGGCGCAAAAAAGGGCGGGGAAACTGCGCAGAAAGTAACCATCTGTCAACTGGTCAGTATACACCGCCCGCCAACCAAGAATTAGCTTTGTCAAGATGAAAACAAATCGAAGAGGGCGGATTAGTTACAGGCGGGTTTAAAATCCAACCAGGGATATAACAAGGTGAGGGACAGATTACCGTAAAATCGAGGGAGGGGGCGGATTATTTTGTTAATCCCACAGGAAAAAATAAGAAACTTATATCGCCGATAGAGCACCTCAGGTGGTGTAATGTTTAGCAAGCTGATGAAGCAGACCGTTGTATAAGTGAGTTCGATTCGTCACGGGCACCCCATAGTTCTAGTCTTGTGTTGAAACCCTAATTAAGCTTAGTAAATAACTAATGTATTGTAAAGGGAAGATATTCCGCTAGAAGATAGTTTGGCCTCTGTCCATGGGAACCACATATTAAGGTACAACACGCGAGGTTATCTTAGTACTATTCGTAGTCCAGTCGGTACTAAGTCCAAGTAGCTAGTCATGCTGTTGGAGAACTGCGCGTTTGAACTCTAGTATTTATATTACCTATACAAAAAAGTAATAAACCTTTTCCGGATTTTTCAATATGTTAATTGATTATTGAGTCAAAATATTAGGAACCATAAGGTCCCTGGTTTGATACCGAACTCACCTAACTTAGCATCAACCGACAATAGGCCACTTCGTCTAACTTTTTACTTTTTTTTACTTACTTAGAGCAAAGATTTAAAAATTATTTGCTTCAAAATTTCACTTTTAAAGTATTTTTTTATCATCTTCTAGATAAATGGTTGGAATTACTTGGACTCTTATCTTTGTAAGACAACAAGTCTAGGAAAGGAAAACTCTGAAATTCAATTCACCCTGTGAGGTGTGTGGTGTATTGGTCACGAATGTAGATGAGTTAAAATCCTGGATGGAGCGTTTCTGTTTGCAAAGTTTCACATAGTGCTAAAATACCCATGGGAAAGGTATGCATCCAACTAAATCTTCTCTAGCTATGGGTAAATAGTAAGGTCAACTGGGCCCTTTACCTTGGTTAAAAACAACGCCAGTATAGGGGGAACTCGATTCTTCAACTGTGAAGGTTGTGGTGTAAAATGGTTACGAATGTGGGAGTTAAAATCCTGGCGCTTTTTTCAATTTCACATAGTGCAAATACCCTGGGAAAGGTATGCATCCAAAATATTCTACCTCCATCTAGAGTTGTGACGGTTTTTCGTGGTGGCTTCGAGGTGTGTTCCGCTAAAAGTGACCTGTTCGCCCGCGGGCGTGGAGGGGTTTTTAGTTACACGCTGAACGGTGTCTATCCCCGTGATATCAGCCGGGTTCAATCTCCAATGTAGTTAGCTTTATTAGTTGGATTTCAAGGTGGTATCTTCAGTTTAATGGCGGACATCTCCCACCATTCCATTCTATGACGTCTCATTAGTTCTAAAGGTAGTTGTCTGGGGCTACATTCCATCGTTCAGCGTTCTTTTCGACTCGACGGTCCCGCCTGTGGGACCTCCTTTGTGGTTATTTCTGCGAGGATACAGTTTAACTTTGCTCGCCTATTAGTGTTAGTTGTTTTGGGGTTTTAAATTTGGGTTAAAATAATTATTGTTAAAAAGTATTTGGTTAAAAAAAAATTTGATTAAATGTTTTGAAGCAAAAATTTAGTTTAAAAAGTATTGGTTTAAAACTTTTCAGTTAAAAAAAATATACCCGTATTTAACGGCATATAAAGACCGCACGGCATATAAGAGCACGGGCATATAAGACGCACCCCATTTCAAGTAGGTCCAGATTCAGAAAAAGAGTTTTTTTGTGTATTTAGCATCATATTGTTAAAAACAGTCCAGCTGTGCATTACACTAGAGCAGAAACATAGCTGTAATAAAGTATTTTGGCAGTACAGGTAGCAATAAGCATAACCTATAACTCTCAATATAGGAAATAATAATAAATAATAATAATAATAATAATAATATAATAATAATAAATAATAACTTCAAAACTTCACTCTACGATATATTAGAACGTAAGGGCATTTTTGAGCCAAATTTGGAAAAAGGGCGTCCTATATGCCGTCAAATAACAGTAATATGATTAAAAAGAATCTGGATAAAAAATGAATAAAAGAAAAAGATTTTTTTATTGGAAAATATTTTATTTAAAAAAAAAATCGTTTTAATCTAAAATTTGTTTAAACTCATTTTTTGTAACTCATTTTTCATGAGTTAAAAGATGAGTTTAAAAATTTGAATATACCCAAACAAAAAATGAATAAAAACAAAACTTGCCCACGGCATAAATAACCCAACAAGCGTATGAAAGTGACCGTAAAAATCCAACCAAAAAACTAAATAAAATTAGCCAACACTAAAGCCTCGCTCTAGGCTCGTCGTTTAGTATGACTCGTGCGTATGCAATGTTATGTGCATCAATATGCAATAAACATAATAGTTGAAAATTGCTTAATTCAATTTTCAAAAGTGAAAAATTGCTAGAAGACTTTAATTCAATTTATGTTTTTTTCTGAAGGATTAAATGAATTATAAGTGATAGGTGTGGGTTGTGTTGTAAACGTAAGAAGAAAAGGTTGAACAATTTATAGATTTTTAAAAGCAATGAACAACCTTTATTAAAAAACATTGACGCATGATGGCTTAAATATATATATTTATATATATATATTATATATCCCGCCTAATTCATTAATTAATTAATTTTCCAAAAAATTAGGTATTGACTTAAAGTCAAATAAATACTTTAATTAACACATATTCTCCCCAAAATTGTCGGCTAAGGTCATATAAACACATTGTTTTTGTTACTTCCTCAATATAATATATAATAATATATTATATATATATATATATTATATATATATATATATTGGAATTAATTTAATTATATTCCCGGAGGCTCAAATTCGAAATAATAATACGACCTACGAATTTGTCTCAATTTACAGAATCCTGAACATGTTCCAATCTTTCTTCTATTGTACGGTTGGACGATTATATTTTTAAACTTTCGTTTGTAACCGGATGCATTTCCTGAACTTTTTTATTTTATATACACCTTTCTTCAAACTCTTTTGAGTTTTTTATGATAAAAAATGCCTTATAATTTTAAAAAATAAAATTTTTATTGTATTTTTAATAATAAAATACACATTTTTTAAAAATTCTTTGAAAATTCCGGTACTGATCCGAGTGCGTCCCTGTGCCCGTGTTAATGATATATTTATTTCGTTTTTCCCGTTTACAATGTTGCTTTGATAAAGACCGGATATGGTTGAAACAGATTTCTGTCAGCAACTTTAAACATCTGTTTTGTTTTTTCTACAAAACTTCTACACATTATTGTTCGGATTCCATATCCATTTTACCTTTCTATATATATATAGTATATATATATTATATATATATAATATATATATAGATAGATAGATAGATAAGATAGATAGATAGAATTAGAGTGTCTATGAAATCCTGTAATAGATTAGAATGTAAAACAAAAGATGGCAGTCCATGTAGGATGCAATATCAAAACATACATAATCTAAATGCTAAACTTTCCATTCGTTTTTTTAAACTAAATGATCTATCATTGTAACAACGTGAATTAAGTTTTCAAATTTCAAAACTGCTGCAAGACTTAAGACACCTTATATATATATTATATTATATATATATTATATTATAGTAATTATATATATATATTGTTGTATTTCGTAGTTTCCGAACATACATACATACATACTATACATACATACCAAGTCTCTTTATATATGATATAGAACTCACGCAAGCACGTACGATGCCATATGAAAAATCATTTTGAGTGGCATTCCTAAAATTCCATCTCTCTCTCTCTCATCTCTCTCTCTCTCTCTCTATATAATAATATATTATATATATATTATGATATATATAGATATATACATGAGCTGTCACAAACAAAATTGTGAAAAACGCGTCCGCCTATAAAGTGAAATGTTTTCTAAGTAAATGAAATGAATGAAATCACATGTATATACAAAATCAGCATGCTGTTAAAGA
>CM042171.1:67479793-67489793 GCA_023376005.1 Doryteuthis pealeii
CCGAGATGAACAGATAAATTTATGTTGTATTTATTTGGAATTTGACAGATAAATTTAATGTGTTATTTATTATGAATTGACTAGATAAATTATGTGTATTTATTATGATATGACAAGGATAAATTTTATGTGTTATTATTATGAATTGACAAGATAAATTTTATGTGTATTTTATTATGATTGACAAGGATAAATTTAATGTGGTATTTATTATGGAATTGCCAAGATAAATTATGTGTATTTATTATGAATTGCCAAGAATAAATTTATGTGTATTTTTATTAGAATTGACAGATAAATTATGTTGTATTTTATTAATGAATTGACAAGATAAATTTATGTGTATTTATTATGAAATTGGATAAATTTTTGTGTATATTATTATGAATTGAACAAGATAAATTTATGTGTTTATTATGAATTGATAGATAAATTTATTGTATTTATTATGAATTGACAAGATAAATTTATGTGTATTATTATGAATGACAAGATAATTTATGTGTATTTATTATGAATTGACAAGATAAATTTATGTGTATTTATTATGAAATTGACAAGATAAATTTATGTGTAATTTTAATTATTTGACAGATAAATTTATGTGTATTTATTATTGGAATTGACAAGATAAATTTAGTGTATTTATTATGAATTGACAAGATAATTTATGTGTATTTATTATGAATTGACAAGATAAATTTATGTGTATTTATTATGGAATTGACAAGATAAATTTATGTGTATTTATTATGGAATTGACAAGATAAATTTATGTGTATTTATTATGGAATTGACAAGATAAATTTATGTGTATTTATTATGGACAAGATTTTATGGGAATTGACAAGATAAATTTATGTGTATTTATTATGGAATTGACAAGATAAATTTATGTGTATTTATTATGGAATTGACAAGATAAATTTATGTGTATTTATTTATGTGTATTTATTATGAATTGACAAGATAAATTTATGTGTATTTATTATGAATTGACAAGATAAATTTATGTGTATTTATTATGAATTGATAAATTTATGTGTATTTATTATGAATTGACAAGAATAAATTTATGTGTATTTATTATGAATTGACAAGATAAATTTATGTGTATTTATTATGAATTGACAAGATAAATTTATGTGTATTTATTATGAAATTGACAAGATAAATTTATGTGTATTTATTATGAATTGACAAGATAAATTTATGTGTATTTATTATGAATTGACAAGATAAAGATAAATTTATGTGTATTTATTATGAATTGACAAGATAAATTTATGTGTATTTATTATGAATTGACAAGATAAATTTATGTGTATTTATTATGAATTGACAAGATAAATTTATGTGTATTTATTATGAATTGACAAGATAAATTTATGTGTATTTATTATGGAATTGACAAGATAAATTTATGTGTATTTATTATGGAATTGACAAGATAAATTTATGTGTATTTATTATGAATTGACAAGATGACAAGATAAATTTATGTGTATTTATTATGAATTGACAAGATAAATTTATGTGTATTTATTATGAATTGACAAGATAAATTTATGTGTATTTATTATGAATTGACAAGATAAATTTATGTGTATTTATTATGAATTGACAAGATAAATTTATGTGTATTTATTATGGAATTGACAAGATAAATTTATGTGTATTTATTATGAATTGACAAGATAAATTTATGTGTATTTATTATGGAATTGACAAGATAAATTTATGTGTATTATTATGGAATTGACAAGATAAATTTATGTGTATTTATTATGATTGACAAGATAAATTTATGAATTGACAGATAAATTTATGTGTATTTATTATGAATTGACAAGATAAATTTATGTGTATTTATTATGAATTGACAAGATAAATTTTATGTGTATTTATTATGAATTGACAAGATAAATTTATGTGTATTTATTATGAATTGACAAGATAAATTTATGTGTATTTATTATGAATTGACAAGATAAATTTATGTGTATTTATTATGAATTGACAAGATAAATTTATGTGTATTTATTATGAATTGACAAGATAAATTTATGTGTATTTATTATGAATTGACAAGATAAATTTATGTGTATTTATTATGATTGACATTGACAGATAAATTTATGTGTATTTATTATGAATTGACAAGATAAATTTATGTGTATTTATTATGAATTGACCAAGATAAATTTATGTGTATTTATTATGGAATTGACAAGATAAATTTATGTGTATTATTATGAATTGACAAGATAAATTTATGTGTATTTATTATGAATTGACAAGATAAATTTATGTGTATTTATTATGAATTGACAAGATAATTTTATGTGTATTTATTATGAATTGACAAGATAAATTTATGTGTATTTATTATGAATTGACAAGATAAATTTATGTGTATTTATTATGGAATTGACAAGATAAATTTATGTGTATTTATTATGGAATTGACAAGATAAATTTATGTGTATTTATTATGGAATTGACAAGATAAATTTATGTGTATTTATTATGAATTGACAAGATAAATTTATGTGTATTTATTATGAATTGACAAGATAAATTTATGTGTATTTATTATGAATTGACAAGATAAATTTATGTGTATTTATTATGGAATTGACAAGATAAATTTATGTGTATTTATTATGAATTGACATGATAAATTTATGTGTATTTATTATGGAATTGACAAGATAAATTTATGTGTATTTATTATGAATTGACAAGATAAATTTATGTGTATTTATTATGAATTGACAAGATAAATTTTTGTGTATTCATTATGGAATTGACAAGATAAATTTATGTGTATTTATTATGGAATTGACAGATAAATTTATGTGTATTTTTATGGAATTAACAAGATAAATTTATGTGTATTTATTATGGAATTGACAAGATAAATTTATGTGTATTTATTATGGAATTGACAAGATAAATTTATGTGTATTTATTATGGAATTGACAAGATAAATTTATGTGTATTTATTATGGAATTGACAAGATAAATTTATGTGTATTTATTATGGAATGACAAGATAAATTTATGTGTATTTATTATGAATTGACAAGATAAATTTTTGTGTATTCATTATGGAATTGACAAGATAAATTTATGTGTATTTATTATGGAATTGAC
The DNA here is from genome assembly GCA_023376005.1 of Doryteuthis pealeii. Taxonomy (NCBI): domain Eukaryota; kingdom Metazoa; phylum Mollusca; class Cephalopoda; order Myopsida; family Loliginidae; genus Doryteuthis; species Doryteuthis pealeii. The sequence continues at coordinate 67,482,954 of CM042171.1, forward strand.
AAGATAAATTTATGTGTATTTATTATGGAATTAACAAGATAAATTTATGTGTATTTATTATGGAATTGACAAGATAAATTTATGTGTATTTATTATGGAATTGACAAGATAAATTTATGTGTATTTATTATGGAATTGACAAGATAAATTTATGTGTATTTATTATGGAATGAATTGACAAGATAAATTGGAAATAATACTTAGTTACTCTCCTCAAGATTTTATGACAGCCTTAATTCTCTCAGGAATGGATTTCCTCAATTCAAAGCAATATTCTTTATTAAAGTGATTCCAACTTTCCCAAATAGCAGTTTATAGATTGTCTTTGGTGTATGGAATCTTGTCATGAACCATCTTTAAAAAAAATTCCACCATAAATTTTTATTTCTTATACAAACTTGAAATTATTTAAATTTATGGTATTGTATTTTCCTAAGATATGCAGACGTTAAGAATCATCTAGAAAATAGTCCATTATGATTTGTTTGTGATGCGGCCAACAGGCCACTTCTCTGGGACTATTTCTGTAATATGCACCAGTATATCACGTGACTTGTTTTTTTTTTATTTATTTATTCATATACCATCTCATTCCACCTGGCCAGAAGTCACATTCATTTTCCTAATCCACCTCAAAAGATAGCCTTTGTTTAAAAGTAATATTAAACATATTTAGCAGTCTTTGATTTATGGTAAATAACAGGTAACTTTAAATAAACAGGCCATTTTTAGCCATTTATTTATAAATCCTTATATATATTTACCAACCCCTCCACGAGCAGGATGTGACACAAGGTCAATTTCTTAAGCGGAGTTCAATAGGTTTGAATTCAGAGTTTTCCTTCTCCTAGACCGGTTGCCTAACTAAGGTTAAAGAGCCCAGTCTGTCCTACTATTTATCCATAGCTGGAGGGAGAGTAGGATTCATATAAATCCTTATAGGAATAGGGCTATGGACTTAGATAATTCTCAACAGGATGTTAAGAGTTAAAGCAATATTCCTTATTAAAGAAGTTCTAGCTTTTATAAATGGCACTCTACTTCAGATGCAAAAACAATCTCCTTGGTCTAGCATTAGTGAAAAGGGGATAGACTCTCTTGCTGATTGGCTGATACCAACTTTAGGCCACCCTGACGACTTTACTTAAAAGCAATATTCCTTATTAAAGAAGTTCTAGCTTTTATAAATGATAGCTAATATATTTTCTTTGATGCATGGAAACTTCTAAATGGGCCACCATTTTAAAAATATCCTCCATAAATTGTCAACTAGCCAATGTCATTGATTTAATTCACTTTGTTATGTGACAAGATAAATTATTAATCTGCAAAAATGATTTCACCATTATTACCAAACCAATTTTCTCTGAATGGAATGAGAAATTGACTCAGGATTTCAATGTACACATATGCATTGATTGTTGACATAATAATTGCCATCCCTCCCCATGTCCTTTAAATGACATGTAACTTCTTATCAGAAATGGCTTGGGAAATTTATTAGCACCTATATGATTTTCCCAACCCTATTGCCCTTATGGCAAGCCCCACCCCTTTTTATCATATGGATGCTAGAAGGCGGTGGCTGCGGGTCTACATGTCCTGGGAATGACGTTAAACTCTATCTGATGGCGAGGTTCCAGTTTTGGAGGTTTGGGGAATGTGGAGCACCCCTTCATCACCATTGCTCCCTGGTCCACTCTGACCGGAGTGGTAGGAGTCCCATCTGGAATTTCAAAACTTTATCGGCATTAAATGGAATATGCCGTAACATATGCATTGAGAAATGACATGTAATGGCTAGTCATTTGTAATTTGCATTCCTAAAACAAATACTAATAGAAGCCTAGATATAGAACCTAAAATAATAAACCAATTTTGAAGAAAAAATATGGAATTTACTGACAAAGAAATTAGAATTGAAACTTATTTGCTCCTCTTTGAGCTTCTATGACAGTCTCAATTCTTTTAGACTTGGATTTCACTAATTCAAAGGAATATTCCTTATTAAAGTGGTTCCTACTTTACCAAATTAAAAATAAAATAAAAAATATCCTCCATAAATTGGTCAACTAGCCAATGTCATTGATTTATATTCTTTTCAGAAGAAGAAAAAAGAATTAATTTATTTTGTTATGTGACAAGATGAATTATTAACTTGCATAAATGATTTCATTATTACCAAACAATTTTATCTGAATGGAATGAAAATTGACTCAGGATTTCACCGCCATGTCAGCTGGGGTATTAGAATGCACCGACTGCACCTCTGCAGAGGGTAAACTCCCCCAATGGGGCCACCTGTTGGCCATGGGTGGCGACCCGTGATGCTTAAGGATAGAGCCCAGGTGGATGAGCAGTTCATGACATGCAATACTCCATTTGGCCCTATCTTGGGCTAGACATCAGAGAGGCCCCTTCCAATCAATCGGCTGGTCACGTCAAGCCCTAGCACCTATATGATTTTCCCAACTGTATTGCCCTTATGGCAAGCCCCACCCCTTTTTATCATATGGATGCTAGAAGGCGGTGGATGTGGGTCTACATGTCCTGGGAATGACGTTAAACTCTATCTGATGGTGAGGTTCCAGTTTTGGAAGTTTGGGGAATGTGGAGCACCTTCATCACCATTGCTCCCTGGTCCACTCTGACCCGGAGTGGTAGTACCTGTTAGGGTCCCATCTATGGGTTAAATAGAAAAATGTATTTATAAAAAAATTGTATTATCCATTAAGAATTGATTTATTTCAAAACTTTATCGGCATTAAATGACCCACTGAGGTTGATATGCCGTAAAACAAACCTAACCAAACCAGGATTTCAATGTACACATATGCATTGATTGTTGACATGATAATTGCCATCCTCCCCATGTCCTTTAAATGACATGTAACTTCTTATCAGAAATGGCTTGGGAAATTTATTTGTTTTCCTTGGATAGTCCCTTTTTTTGAAGTCATGCAGAGGAAAAAAAATTGAAGGATCTTGTAATTTGTATTCCTAACACAAATACTAATAGAAACCTAGATACAAAAATATTAAACCAATATTGATGAAAAATATGGAATTCACTGACAAAGAAATTAGAATTGAAACTTATTTGCTCCTCTTTTAGCTTCTATGACAGTCTCAATTCTTTAAGACTTGGATTTCACTAATTCAAAGGAATATTCTTTATTAAAGTGGTTCCTACTTTACCAAATTAAAAATTTAAAAAAATATCCTCCATAAATTGTCAACTAGCCAATGTCATTGATTTTATATGTTTTTTGTGAAGAAGAAAAGTTTTAATTCACTTTGTTATGTGACAAGATAAATTATTAATCTGCAAAAATGATTTCACCATTATTACCAAACCAATTTTCTCTGAATGGAAATAGAAATTGACTCAGGATTTCAATGTACACATAGCATTGATTTTTGATTTAATGATTGCCAAGTATGGATAGAAAATATATCAGATGTTAAAAGCAAATATTTTAATTGAGTTTAAAGAAGATAAGAAATGAAAAGAATTATAGATTTTTTATATCATCATTTTTATAGTGAGTTCGAAGCATAATTAAAATGTAATAATATATTTTTGAAGGCGTAATAATGCACATTTATGTTTAGAGTCGAGTCCGAGTCGAGTCTGACAAGAAATACCTGAAGAAGGCCGGAGGGCATATCGGCCGAAACGTTGTACAAATAACAATGAAGATGGGGCCAATAGTCTGAATAACGCAGATAATACTAATCTTCAAGCCTCATCTCAAACATTCAGAGAAATGCCACTTCAAGAAATAAATCACATTTTTTTAATAAATAATTAAAATACATACTTATTTGGTTTGGTTAAGTTTTTTTTAGATTTATGGCATGTCAACTCTTGTTGGGTTATTTTATGCTGAAAACGTTTTGTTCTAGTCATGCTTAATAGGTATTCAAATTATTTTCTAACTCAATTTTTTTTTTATCTAACCAATAGATGGGACCCTAACAGGTACTACCGCTATGGATCAGAGTGGACCTGGGAGTAATGGTGATGAAATATAATTTCTAATAAGCCCAGAAACGTGTCTCTTGCACATGATATGACCCTCCTAATATCAGACTATTGTATTATTTGTATTATTCGGACTATTGTCCCCATCTTCATTGTTGTCTGTACAATAATACTAATCATCAAGCCTCATCTAAAAAATTCAGAGAAATATTTATTTTTTTTCATCTAACCCATAGATGGGACCCTAACAGTTACTACCACTTCGTGTCAGAGTGGACGTGGGAGAAATGATGAAGGAGTATTCCACACCCAACAGAGCTCCCGTCTTTTTTTTTCAATTTGTGTTCATTAATATTTTTATTAACTTCTTAAAAGCAATGATTAAATTATGAATTTAGCCACTAATAATTTACCTTCAACTTTATTTTTACTTACTTTTCTAATCAGTGTTTGGATACACATTTAATTGGGTTATTTTAAATTTGTTCACATAAACAATGAACATGCCTGCCTGCCTGCCTCTCTCTCTCTCTCTTCTCTCTCTCTCTCTCTCTCTCTCTCTCTCTCTCTCTCTCTCTCATATATATAACAAATACAAGCTGAAGTCTAGATATACAAATAGGTTTACAATTAAAAAGAAAGTTCTTGTAGATATTAACAAGAGGCTGGTTATACCTAATTGAAAGAAAACATGGCTCCAACAAAAGAACTGTCGGACCGTATGACCTTTTTGATCTCGATTCAGAAGGACATGTTTTTCATTTACACCTTCAATATCCGGTTGTTTGTTGGGGGTCAGGGTTAGGGGTTAGTTTTATAATTAAAAAAAACCCCTCTAAAATTCGTCTGTTAACAAACAACTGGATATTGATGGTGTAAATGAAAAACATGTCCTGAATCAAAATCAAAAAGGGGTGCCTAAAGGTCATATGATCCGAACTGTCAATTGAAACAATGGAAAGGATTGTAAGACTTATTCAAGACTAGAAGCGGCTACCCAGCGTTGCCTGGGTAAATGGGGTGGGTGGGGTGATTACTGAATCACAAGTTGGATCCTCACAGGATGCCCCATTAAAATCCTTACGTAAAAAAGACCTTGTGTTAATCCAGGCTGGTGGGGCATCAGGAAAAAATAAGTTCACAGATACTCTAAAAAAAAATGTTAAATGCAAAAAAATAAAATAAAATACAAAATCCATGCGTAACAGCATGGATTGATTTTTTTAAATATCTTCACGAAAATAAATCAACTCTTCATTATTTTTGCTCAAAAAGCAAACTCTGGTGATTATGAAATGTGTATATATATTTACTTTACCAGTAATTGTTTTATTTTCATAGTTTCAGCCAGACATACATAAAAACAACTGCCCTTTATACATGTATAGAAGGTAATCCACAGTGTGCTAATTCCATAATTATTCACAGTATGTATGTATGTATCACCATCTGATCCAATCAATCCAGTGGGGGGGCATCCTTCCTGTGTCACATTTGCTTCAGACTGTGTGGATCTGCAGTGGGCTTTATGAGTCACTTGATGGGTCATGAGAGGGGGTGTTGATTGGTAGGGGGTTGTATGATTATGAGGGATGGAATTGTCATCTGTCAATTTATCTCAGTCTATTCTTTATCTATCAAGTTATACAAGGTGTGTCATAAAAGTATCAAGATTGAAGCTGTATTTACCAAGATAGAAATAAACAATGAATGGAAGTTATTTTTTTCAGAATACAAGGTGTATCTTAAAAGTATCAAGATTGAAGCTGTATTTACCAAAATAAAAATGAACAATGAATGGAACGTTATTTTTTTTTGAATACTAGGTGTGTCATAAAAGTGCTGAGTTTGAAGCTGTATTTACCAAGATAGAAATGAAGAATGAATGGAATTTATTTTTTTCAGAATACAAGGTGTGTCATAAAAGTATCAAGATTGAAGCTGTATTTACCAAGATAGAAATAAACAATAAATGGAAAGTTATTTTTTTCAGAATACAAGGTGTGTCATAAAAGTATCAAGATTGAAGCTATATTTACCAAGATAGAAATAAACAATAAATGGAAAGTTATTCTTTCCAGAATATAAGGTGTGTCAAAAAGTATTGAATTTGAAGCTGTATTTACCAAGGTAGAAATGAACAATGAATGGAACATTAATTTTTTTCAGAATACAAGGTGTGTCAAAAAAGTATTGAATTTGAAGCTGTATTTACCAAGATAGAAATGAACAATGAATGTTACATTAATTTTTTCAGAATACAAGGTGTGTCAAAAAGTACAAAAAATCTCTATACTTTTTTTACACACCTTGTATGTCAGAGTGCATAAGGATTTAGATTCATGCCTTTCCCAAGAACATCACTAGAAAATGAATATAAACATATAAAATAAAATATTACCTTTAGGCACCCCTTTTTGATATCGATTAAGAAAGGACATGTTTTTCATTTACACCATCAATATCCAGTTGTTGGTTAGGGGTTAGTTTTATCATTTTTTTTTTAAATCTAAAAATCGGCTGTTAAAACAACTGGATATTGACGATGTAAATGAAAAACATGTCCTTTTTTAATCGAGATCAAAAAGGGGTGCCTAAAGGTCATATGGTCCCTGTTTTCTATGTCCATAGCTGTTATAGCGAGATGCTGAATGTCCTGAGTTTTGTGAGGACTACTATTAGAAAAGAGACGAAGAAGAAATAAGAGATAGTAAAGGTTTTAAAAAAAGTGATGAACACAAAACAGTTTGTCATGAATTTGACTGGGGCGTGACCCCCCGAATGGAGAATCGAAAGCCAACCGGAAGTTTCGGGTGCTGACCGGAACCAGAAGTCACATGGTGACGTGGAAC
>CM042171.1:67500035-67586297 GCA_023376005.1 Doryteuthis pealeii
CGGGCATATATGGTCAAATGTAAGGCTAAACGAATCGAGAAAATGTCAATCCCTGAATGTACATTTCGACCTATTGGGATTGACATTTTCTCGATTCGTTTAGCCTTACATTTGAACATATATGCCCGCCTAAATTAATTAATTATTAACTAATCAATTTTCAAAATTAGGTACAACTTCAATTAAGCACATATCCTCCAAAAATTGTCGGCTTAAAGCCATATTAAAATTAACACATTTGTTTGTTTACTTAACCTCATATATATATATATATATATATAGTTCGGCTAGGAATCACAAGGTTCCTGTTTCGATATCGGCCCTCGCCAACTCAGCGTATGAGTAGCACAGGCATCTGTGCGATAAAGTGAGGAGCTGATGGTAGGTGTGGCGCTCCACCTCAGGCTAAAAAAATTTCCTTGGTCTAGCGCAAGTGAAAAGGGGATAGACTCCCTCGCTGTCTGGCTGATCCGACATTAGGCCGCCCGACGACTTTACTTTATAGACAATGAACATGATTACCCAACTTCTAGGCATAGAAAGAATAATACAATATACCCACCTTCTCTATCTACCTCTGTTTGCCTTTGTCTCTCACAGAAGGAGACAGAAGGTACTGTAAGTAAACTGAAACTCATGTGCCAGGCTAATCAAGCTTAGTAAGTAACAAGATATTGAATTGTTTGTCCCCCCTCCCAGCTGTCATAGGATCATTCTCTCATGCAGATTTATAGTTCTACTCTCATAACATTACAAGGCACTTGTCATGCAATAGTTATTGGTGTATGAAATGAACACAGTGACCTGAGTTCAATTCCTGGGCCAGTATGTTTGCATTTCACATAGTTTTGGTTTGGTTTAGTTTGGTTTGTTTTACAGCATATCAACCTCAGTGGTGTAGAATAATCATACTAGTTCCAATTACCGTCGAATTGGTAAGACAAAGCAGCAAGCAGTCTCTAGTAATAATGTTCTCCCAACTCTGCTGCACTCTGCTCACCAACAATCAAAATCTATCTCGAAATGCCTCGTCCACCCGTGGCAAGAGCCAAAATGCTACTGCCAGCTTTATTCGTAGTCGTCGTACGTGATCGTTTGACGCTGCCTCTAGCCCGTCACCGTATGCTTATATGCACGCTCGATCTCAAGAGAATTTGCATACGTGGAATCCCATTCTCGCTGGTTCGAGATCGCCCATCGTTAAATATAGTGCTTACAGCAGCCATATTTCTTTCCCGCGATGACCCTGCAAGCCAGACTCGTCCGCGCTCGCTTTGAGTTTCGAGGTATGTTATTTTCATTACATCCACACAATTGTAACTTAATACGAAACTGTTTTGCTGCAAAGACTACTGCAAAATGGCAGGTTATTTATGAAGCCTCAGAACATCATAGAAAACCAAGCAGCCAATCAGGACTCAAGGAATGGAATCGCCCAAATGCATGAGTGGACTATTCTGGATTCCCATAAGTACCAGTTGTCTTGACACTGGTTCAGTTGTGCTTAGCTTATTGCTCAAACCAACAGTACGCTAACTCACTTCAACAAGTGGGTCATTTAATGCTGATAAAGTTTTGAAACAAATTCATTCTTAACAGATACTCAATTCTTTTTATAAATACATTTTTCTATTTAACCCATAGATGGGATCCTAACAAATACTACCACTCCAGGTCAGAGTGGACCTGGGAGTAATGGCAATGAACTCCATATTCCCTAGAGTTCCAGAACTAGATGCAGTTTAGCATCATACACTAGATGGGTTGGTTGGTTGTTTTGTTTTATGAGTATATGTTTTTGTGTGAATGTTTTGTTTGGAAGTAGAAGGATATATATATATATATATATATATATATATATATATATATATATATGTGTGTGTGTGTGTGGTATATCTGTAATATATATGTTTGTCTGTATATGTGTGTGTGTGTGTGTGTGTATATATATATATATATGTTTGTATATGTGTGTGTGTGTGTGTGTATATATATATATATATGTGTGTTTGTATATGTGTATGTATATATATATATATATTATATATATATATATGTTTGTATATGTGTATGTATATATATATATATATATATATATATATATTAATATATGAGAAGAAAATACACAGCGATGTGTTTATGATATGGCTTTTTTTTAGCCGACAATTTTTGGGAGAATATGTGCTTAATTGAAGTCGTACCTAATTTTGAAAGTTAATTAATTAATAATTAATTAATTAGGCAGGCATACCTATCTAAATGTAAGGCTAAACAAATCGAGAAAAATAAATTTCTGTATGTACATTTACTTCTCCTACTGTTGTGTAGAAGTCACTATAAGAGGAATAGAAACCTTCTTCTAAACAAAACGAAAAATCTAAGAAAGTCCGTTTGGTGTAGGGGTAAGATGCTCGTCTGTCAGCTTGACGGTCGGGTTTTGAATCACGCACGAGGCTGTCTTCCTATCTATAGCTCTGCTGATGAGGCCTAATAGGCCAAAATGTACATACAGAGATTGATTTTTCTCGATTTGTTTAGCCTTACATTTAAATAGGTATGCCCACCTAATTAATTATTAATTAACTTTCAAAATTAGGTACGACTTCAATTAAGCACATATTCTCCCAAAAATATATATATACATACTTATACATATATATACATACACATATACAAACATATATATATATATATATATATATATGTTTGTATATGTGTATGTATATATATGTATAAGTAAGGGCCTAAGTGATTCCATCCTTAAGCATCATGGGTTGCCACCCACGGCCAACAGGTGGCCCCATTGGGAGATTCTTACCCCTCTGCAGAGGTGCAGTCAGTGTATTCTAAAGCCCCAGCCAACAGGGCTATTAGATGTGATAAGAATCATCGATGTACATTTGCAATATGGTATCATTCAATATTAATCTACTTACTATTTTATTACAATCATTTTTGTTTTATAATTAAAACTAATGTATTTATTGGATCCAAGCCTTACCAAAAATCTAACAGAGCCAGTTCATTGATAAAAACTTGACTTTATCGAACAAATATTGGATTTCCTTTTTGTCCTATTCTGTTCAGCCTTTTATCCCACAGGGAAATTAAACATTAGTTCTTTATTGGGGAGTGAGGAATAGTGCGGTCCGGTAATTACATTTTAGAGAAAGAATTCTTTGAAATCTTTTAGAGGCATTAATTTGGCAATTAGAGATAGACCATTCCGTTTGATGTTTGTTTAGATTGAAGACATTTCCTGTAAAAGAAAATTGTCTGGTTGGTCGAGTGGGTGAGAGGGAAGGACTGTCTATATGTGCAAATGTATATATCTATGTAAGTTATGCATTAACATGACCCCTTTTGCAATATGGTATTGTTCAAGTAATGGAGAAATCTAATTTGATAATCAATTGATCATAATTCTGGAATCAACCCACAAAAGAGTAACTGTATGGCCACTTGCTGCCTATCACACAAACCATCCAAGTAAGATGAACAAGATATGCTATACACTGCTGGAGAAGCAAGGACAAACTCATAAGAGACAAATCTGCATACAGACATCATGATGATAATGATGATATATCTATATATAGCTATGTGCAAATTATCGCTGGTTCTAAAATAGGGTGATCACAGAAAATTCTTCTAAAAATCATATAAAATAAACTAACTATCCGATTTTAATAAAACTTTCGGTATATGAAGTAATAAAGGACAAACTTTTATTGTAAATAAATGCTTACTAAATTGAAAAGACTAATAATTTTTTTTGTTAGTTTTTGTTTTGCGCATTGATTCTCCGTACAAAGATCTTTTTGTTTTTTGGGATATAAATGATTTTTACATTTTTGGAAAGATGATTTAATGACAGAACATATGTAAAAAAAACTAAATTGCTACTAATTTGGTTTTGGTAATAGGGCATCTTTAACATTGAAACTTAAATCTTGTAAATAAGAAAAAATATATATCTTTAGAAATGTAACTTAAGAAATGGCGGGATTTTACGGGAATTTACTTTTAAATGCAAAAATTTAGGTTTTATGTAAGAGAAATTTGTTTTTTCTTTTTTATAACACATAAACTTGAAGTTGTTCTTTATATTAAACGTAAAATAAAACATTAAAAAGTAAATTTTCAATTTTTTAGCAACGTTTTAAAATATTTTTTTAACAATCCCCATGCATATTAAAAGAGCATATTTTGCACATAGCTATCTATATATGTTATGCATTATCTGTATAGCCATCTTGCTAACTTCTTGAAAAACCTTGATGTGGTCAGCTATGTGCAAGCTAAATGATTCCACCAAGATTTGAAATTCATAGAGGAATGGTATTAAAGTATATGGGATGTAAATATGATGGCTAACTATGGAGCATAAAGGGAAATTGTCCATATATTGAACACAATAGAAAAAAACTATGTGTAAATTTTTACCTTAACTACTTGCACACAATTTGACTTACAGTAACAATATCATTTGTAGGAACAAGATGAATGTGTACAAACATTACAGTCAAGCATTTTTTTAAATTATTTTTCAATGTAAGTTTTTAAAACATTCTATGAAATAAGCTCAAATCTGTCATATCCAGTATTTTAATGGTTTTTGAAACCAAGCGAGTGTATCCTGCTACTTAAAAAGTTGATGTAATAGAGAAAAAATGGGATAATTTTTGGATTTAGAATCCAAAATTTTGTCAAAAACAAGTGTCAGATCTAGCTCAACAAAATTTGTGATCACCAGTGTGATCTTTTATTATTTCCCATTTTATATACATTTTTAAAACCTTCCATAAAATAATAAAAAAATTTGTTAGAAGCTGTATTTTAACGTTTTTTGAGAAAAATCGAGGATATCCCGTAGCTCAAAAAGTTGACGTGATATAGAAAAACTGAGGTCATTTTTGGATTCAGTAGTGAAAAAATAGTCAAAAACAAGTGTCCGATCCAATCCAACAAAAATTGTGTTCCCCAGTGTAATCAATTGATCACAACTGTAAATTGCCCTGTTAGCTATATACTTTATTTTTAATAAATGAATACAAAAAATTAAGAAAAAAGATGATAATAAGGATGATAAAGAAGATGTTATTTCATAAAGGAAACAATATGAATTTTAGTGTTACCTGCGTTATTCGGACTATTGTCCTCATCTTCATTGTTATCTGTACAATGTTTCGGCTGATATGCCCTCTGGCCTTCTTCAGGTATTTTTTGTCGGACTCCGGGACCTTCCTTTCAGACTTGGGAACCTTCTTTTTGGGCTCGGAACTTTTTTGTAATCGGACACTTTCTTGTCGTAATTGTGAGTCCAAGAAGATTCGCGAGTCTGACAAGAAATACCTGGAGAAGGCCGGAGGGCATATCGGCCTAAATGTTGTACAGATAACAATGAAGATGAGGACAATAGTTTGAATAACACAGATAACACTAATCATCAAGCCTCATCTCAAACATTCAGAGAAATAATATGAATTTTATATTTTAACAAAAAGGAGCTTGATGTTTCCAAAGAGAGGTATTCTTCCATCCATCTCTTTTACAATAGGTTATTGATTTAAAAAATCAAATCAAAACATTATCTGTACATGAGATAATTTAATTTATAATAAAAAAGAAAAACACACACACACACACACATATATATATAAATATAATATTATTATTAGAGGAAAAATAATGGGTCTACCATGGTTTCAATCAAAATGCTTTCTTCAGGACCCTACCCTACATTAACTAAGTTGATGTAATTCCTTAGTTAAATTAGATATATTTTTGGATAATAATGGTTGAACACCACATTATTTTTTTCTCAATCTTTGCGTGCGGCCTGTGCGTGAAAATTGAAAAAAAAACAATGTATCGTTCCACACATGTATTCATTCTTTAATTCTTATTTCTGTATTGTTATCAATTTAATTCTAATTATTAATAATAGCTAGTAAAAGCAGTTAAAATTTAATTCTAATTATTATTTTAGGGGTTTAATATTACTAATTCATAGTTTTTATAGTTCTTTTTTGTATTTATCCTATTTAAAACGAATAACTATTTAAGGAAAAATTCCAATTTACTATTGTAGTTCTAACAATATTTTAGTGACTGTCCCAACCTATGTCTACAATTGCAGATTGATTCAAATCTATTATTTAAAAGGTTTTTCGAATCCGGGAATTTAACTTTTCTTGTAGACAAAGGTAGCCTGAATCATTTAGAGATCTGCACACATTTGATTTTCGTAGGATATTCCATTTAATAATTGGTGTCATATTTTTATCTTTTATATCCAAATATATCTATCTAGATATATTTGGTATTTAAAAAATAAAAAATATTTTGTATCTTTGAAACTTCATAATTTGAATGTTAGCAATTAGTAGAGAGCTTTTATCCAGAAGAGGAAAAAAATGTTTAATAAAGAAATTCTAACAGAAGAATCAAAATGATTAGAAGATTATTATTATTTTACTAACAGGACCTGTGGATATACCACATATGATAATTTAATTATTACAACATTTAATATGTTTACTTAAGAGCTATTGCAAAATATTCCATTATAATCTTGATTTAACTCTTTCTTACTTTTTTTTCTTTCTTTCTTTCTTCAAATATTTTCATTAGGTTTGATTAAACCAGTGTAATATACTTCATACTACAATAAAAAAACCATGTGGTATACTATATGCTTCAATAAAAAATAATATGGTATACTGTATACTACAATAGAAATAATGTAGTAGATTGCATACTGCAATAAAAAACAATGTGGTATACTGTATATTACAATAAAGAATAATGTGGTATACAGTATACAACAATAGAAAGAATGTGGTATACGGCAAGAGAGAGAGAGAGAGAAGAGAGAGAGAGAGAGAGAGAAAGAGAAAAGAGAGAGAGAATCAGTCTAGGAAGTACAAGGTTCCGTGTTTGATACCGGCCTTCACCAATTCAGCGTATGGGTAGCCCAGGGATCTGTGCAGTAAAGTGAGGAGCTGATGGTAGGTGTGGCGCTCCACCTCAGATGCCAAAACAATCTTCTTTGTCTAGCGCTAGTGAAAAGGGGATAGACTCCCTCACTGATTGGCTGATACCGACTTTAGGCCATCCCGACGACTTTACTTACTTACTTTATAATGCCTTTACAATTGCTAACTTTTCTTTTGGCTTTAAGTAAAAAAAAATATATATTTGCATAGTATTAGTTGTGGGATCTTATCTAGAAGATAAGTACCCTACTGAGAATAAAATGTAGGAACATACTTTAGAGGAGGTCAACAGTTAATGTATGATAAACACTCGGGAGGGGGGGGGGATAAAATGAAAATAAAATCTAATTATCTATTTAAACCCCAGAAGATCATCCATGTAAGCACCTGCCTTAGAAATAGGGAAACGTTAAAATAAACTGGGATAAATAAATAGATATGTAGATTAAAACAGACTGAGATATATAGATAGATTGACAGACAGATAGATAAAGATAGATAGATAGATAGATAGATAGATAGATTAAGACAGACAGGCAGATTGATAGATTAAGACAGATAGATAGATTGATAGATTAAGACAGATAGATTCAAACAGACTGAGATATATAGATAGATTGACAGACAGATAGATAAAGATTGATAGATTAAGACAGACAGACAGATTGATAGATTAAGACAGATAGATAGATTAAAACAGACTGAGATATATAGATAGATTGACAGACAGATAGATAAAGACAGACAGACAGATAGATTGATAGATCAAGACAGACAGATAGATACAGACAGACAGATTGATAGATTAAGACAGATTAAAAAAGACAGACAGATAGATAAAGACAGATAGATTAAGACAGACAGATTGATAGATTAAGACAGACAGATTGATAGATTAAGACAGATAGATAGATTTAGATAGATAGATAGATTAAGACAGACAGATTGATAGATTAAGACAGATAGATAGATTTAGATAGATAGATAGATTAAGACAGACAGATTGATAGATTAAGACACAGATTGATAGATTAAGACAGATAGATAGATAAAGACAGATAGATAGATAAAGACAGACAGATTGATAGATTAAGACAGATAGATAGATTTAGACAGATTGATAGATTAAGACAGATAGACAGATTTAGATAGATAGATAGATAAAGACAGACAGATTGATAGATTAAGACAGACAGATTGATAGATTAAGACAGATAGATAGATTTAGATAGATAGATAAATTAAGACAGACAGATTGATAGATAAAGACAGACAGATTGATAGATTAAGACAGATAGATAGATTAAAACAGACTGAGATAGATAAAGACAGACAGACAGATTGATAGATTAAAACAGACTTAGATAGATAGATTAAAATAGGGAAAAGTTTTTTCTCTTTGGTAAAAATTGAAGTCTTCGGTGTGGATTGCATGTGGTCCCTGTGCTGCAGTTTGCCCATGACTGTGCTAGGCTCTAGGTATCTCCTAAGTAGGTCAAGCATAGACATTAGCATAGAGATGGGAGATGTTAATACATACGGTGAGAAGAAAATGGGTGTTTTGTTTGAACTGTATAATGGATTTACTATTGCCAACTTCTTTTTCGCTTTAAGTAAAAAAAAATTAACAAGTATTAGTCATGGGGTCTTATCTAGAAGATAAGTACCCTGAGAATGAAATGTAGGAACATACTTTAGAGGAGGTCAACAGTTAAGGTCTGAAAAAAACTCTCTGACTTGAGAGGGGGGGGGGAGAAAATAAGATGAAAATAAAATCTAATTATCTATTTAAAATTCTCAGATAAGAAATTCTTGTTGACCCTTGTAAACTGAAATTAAGAGAACAACAGATCAGAAGATGAAAGGAATCAGTGCATATACTGGGTCAGGCAGGAGGTAGGGAGCTTTTCCAAGAAACATGTCACACTGCCAGGCACCAGGTTTGCTGGTGGTGGGAGGTGACTATTGAAGTCATTTAGTCTACTGTTCGTTTGAATAACAGCAACTAGCTAAGCACAACTGAAGCAGTGTCCAAGACAGTTGGTTTTGGTTTGGTTTGGTTTGTTTTGTTTTTTAAGGCATATCAACCTCAGTGGGTCATTTAATGCCGATAAAGTTTTGAAATAAATCAATTCTTAATGGATAATACAATTTTTTTTGTAAATACATTTTTCTATTTAATCCATATATGGGACCCTAACAGGTACTACCACTCCGGGTCAGAGTGGACCAGGGAGCAATGGTGATGAATGGGGTGCTCCACATTCCCCAAACCTCCAAAACTGGAACCTCACCATCAGATAGAGTTTAACGTCATTCCCAGGACATATAGACCCACAGCCACCGCCTTCTAGCACCCATATAATAAAAAGGGGTTGGGGCAAGACAGTTGGTATTTATAGAAATCAAGAATAGTCCATTCATGCATTTGGGTGATTCCATTCCTTGAGTTCTGATTGGCTGCTTGGTTTCAATGATATTGTGGAGTTTTATAAATACCCTGTAATTCTGCAGTAGAATTGCCACAAGACAGGTTTGTACCGAGTTACAACCGCTTGTTGCCGTGTCTCACCAATTCGATGGTAATTGGAACTTAGTTTGATTATTCTATGGTGGTGGGAGGTGACCATAGGGATAAAAGCATTGGTCTAGTGCAATGGTTCTCAACCTTTGTTTACCTAAGGCCCCCTTTTAATCCCATTTTACTCTGGTGGACCCTCCCATAGCCATTTGTTGTTTAAAAATCCCATTGTATTTTTATAGTTAAATATATTTTGCTTGCCTGGGTCCCAAAAAATGTTATATGGTCCCTGGGGGTCCATATGGACCCCGGTTGAGAACCACTGGTCTAGAATTTCTAGTTGAAGTCTACATATCTAACCATTTACCAGCAAAGCATTACAAAGTCATCAATCAGCTGTTCATGCTGAGCCCTAGCACCTATATGATTGTCCCAATCCTAATGTCCTTATCAATCGGCTGGTCACGTCAAGCCCTAGCACCTATATGATTGTCCCAATCCTAATGTCCTTATGGCAGGCCCCAAACCCTTTTTATCATATATGTGCTAGGAGGCAGTGACTGAGGGTCTTAGTTTCCAAGTTATGATGTTAAACTGGATCTAAGGGTGGGGTTCTAATTCTGGAGCTCTGGAAAGTACCCCTTTAACACCATTACTCCCAGATTCACTCAGGGTAGTAGTAACTATTAGGGTCCCATCTATGGGTTGAATAGAAAAAATCAGTGTTAAAAGAAAACTGAATTTAAAAAAAAATTGAATGCCCATCAAGCATGAACAGAACAAAACGTCTTCAGCATAAAATAATCCAACAAGTGTTGACATGTCGTAAAATCCAGCCAACCAAAATAGTCAACCTTTTTGCTGCTAACAATTGTACACCAGTAAAAAACACTGTTGGGATTATCTTCCCTTTGCCTGGAAGAGTTATCTTCCCGCTGGGTTTCCGTGCCGGCCACCAGGGAGATCTGGTATTTAAGTGCGAGGTCCAAATTCTTCTGCTTCTTTTGCTACCTCTTTTCGTAGGTACCCACATGGGTTAGACACATTGTCACACCCTTCTCGGTGGGGGCTTCTGCCCCCAATGCTATGCAACTCTCCTGGGGGCTTTGGCCCCTCATCACTAGTAAGTGATTTTTAATGTATGGACTCTCCAGTCCTTTTAATCTCTACTGTTATATGTTCATGTACATGTATTTTATTGTTATTGTATCTTGTCGTATAAATGTGCTGTTTATTATATAAAATGTTATGTCCAACAAACGTGTCCGAGTTTGTTTCGTTTCAACAAGTTATAACATTGTTATAACCTTGAACCTTTACAACACCATTATGTAGAAATAATGTTGTATAACAAATTCTTAATCCCCTTTGGGAGATTCTATGTCCAATATTAATGATGATAAATTGGTTGGTAATTTATGAGGAAGTGTGTCCTGGTCTCCCGCTTTAAAAAACCGCTACCCGGTGACAATCAAAATAACAACCCCAGCTTGTCGTAATTCTTGTTTATTTATCGGAATTTGTCGTAATTCTTGTTTAGATATGAAGATGGATATATAGTTTTGAATAGACTGAGATAGATAGATAAACAAACAAAATAATATAGATAGATATGAACAAATGGAGATAGATAGATATTTTCGATAAGTAAATGTATTTGGGGGGGGGGTCGCTTGTTTTTTTGTCGTAATTCTTGTTTATCTAAACTAAAAACAAGACATTAAATAAACATGAATAAAAGAAAATCTTAGTATTTAAAGTAATATAGATAAATATGAACAAATTGAGATAGATAGATAGATATGAAGATGGATAGTTTTGAATAGACTGAACTGGGTCATTATTTTAATAGTCACCGGGCAGCAACTCTTGAGACAGGAGACCGGACACACTTCCTCATAAATTACCAATTGGTTTCAGCTAACCCTGGCTACTCTGACTTGATAGAAACTGATGAAGTCTTTTTTAACCTCCCCCACCCCCATCATATGGCCATGATAATCCTGGAAATGAAGGCTCAGTCATTTGTGAGGAAAAAAAAAAGATTATCAAATTTGGGTCAGAACCAGGGTGCCGCTCAGTCTTTTTTTGACAAAGTTGGGTTGGTTGGTTGGTTGGTCGGTCGATTGGTTGGCTGGTTGGATTTATGGCATGTCAACCCCTGATGGCTTATTTTATGCTAAAAACATTTTGTTTTATTTATTCTTGATAGATACTCAATTTTTTTTAAACTAATTTTTTAAAACTCACTTTCTTCTATTTAACCCATAGTTACTACCTAACAGGTACTCCCACTCCGGGACAGAGTGGAACTGGGATTAATAGTGATGAAGGGGTACTCCACATTCCCCAAAGCTCTTAGACTGGAATTTCATCATCAGACAGAGTTTAACTGGTAGTTACAGTATGTCTTTTTTTTTGTGTCTGGTGACTGGACACTAATATGTTGATTCTACAATAATGAGACTACTTTTATAATTTGTGTTAAGCATTTACAATATTTACCTACATAAAAATGTATTCAGCTGTGTTGTTAGATGAATGTGTTCTGAGAATCCATAATTACTTACCTTCTGATAAAAAGGTGTCTGAAATAGTTTTTTCTTAAAATATATTAGGGGAAATATTTGTTTTTATGAGGTTTACCTCCCTCCATTTTATTTTATGAAATATGAAAAAATGAACTGACAAAAAACGATTTTTATTTTTTTTCTATAAAGATAAGAGTCTTAATAATTATATCAGAAGATTTTTATAAGTTTCAATGCCAGAGTTTTTTAGTAAAAGAACCATGAATACAGTATTCAGCTAAAAAATATAAATAAAGAAACTGGCTGTGTCGTAAAGAAACAGAATGTTTTACTTATTTTTCAAGATGACTCTGAGTAATTTTTCCCCAATCAGATAATTTGATCTTTGAATTAACTGTTTTTCTTTGTAACAACTCTTTATGTTCTTTATTTCTTTTTTGCAAGATTTTTAAAAAAATTTCAAAAATATTTATGTTTCATCCTTCAATATGGCCTAAACTGATCACGTGACCTATTTTGGTGGTACCTAGTATTCTAACTCTAAGCTTTGGCGATAGGGTGAGACACTGCTCTAGGTTATTTCATTATTTTGTTGATATTAAATAGCTGTACGCTTTGTGGATTGTCATTGTATATGTTATTATATTCCAGGTTGGGATATTTCACTGTGTAACTTGGCTAAGTCCATTACCAGGATTCTCACTGGCTGCTGGTTACTTTTATCTATATATACCCAACACTTGACTGTGTTCTAGTAGTTTGTACAGTGCCTGTATTCGGTTACAGTCTGCCTTTGTTTTGTATGGTGACTGGATGCTAGTGCTGGTGGGTATGATTAGGTTCAATGATAATGAGACTACTTTTATAATTTGTGTTAAGCATTTACAATATTTACCTCAATAAAATGTATTCAGCTGTTTGCTAGATGAATCTGTTCTGAGAATCCAGACTTGGTAGGTGGTCTAAATAGCAGGTTGGGATATTTTTCACTGTGTAACTTGGCTAAGTCCATTACCAGGATTCTCACTGGCTGCTGGTTACTTTTATCTATATATACCCAACACTATGGAGGTGTGTGGTCTAATGGTTAGAGTCATAGGAAATGGACTTGTCAACCCGAGTTCAATTCCTGGACGAAGCTGTTTGCATTTCACATAGCGCTAATATCCTTGGGAAAGGTATGAATCCAATTCTCCCTCCAGCTATGGGTAAATAGCAAGACGGACTGGGCTCTTTAACCATGGCTAGGTAACCAGTCTCGGAGAAGGAAAATTCTGAATTCAAAACCTGTTAAACTCCGCTTAAGAAATTGACCTTGTGTCGCATCCTGCTCATGCAGAGGGGTTGGTAAATATATATTATATATATATGAGTATGAAAAGGTGGAATGAAAACATCACACAATGCTGTTAAAGAGAAAACAATTTATAACATAATCATAGCTGATACTGATCAATATTTCGATTTTACAAAAATCATCATCAGAGCTCATTCACTCCGTGGTGTTTGGGTCGGAGAAAAATGTCAAATCAGTTCACAAAAACGACATTTTTCACCGACTCAAACACCACGGAGTGAATGAGCTCTGATGATGATTTTTGTAAAATTGAAATATTGATCAGCTATGATTATATTATAAATTGTTTTCTCTTTAACAGCATTGTGTGATGTTTTCATTCTACCTTTTCATACTCATACTGTCGGATTCATTTCCTTTAACTTATATATATATATATATATATATATATATATATATATATGTTTATTTATTTATAATTAATAATACAATTTAAAAGTCGGTCCTACCATTGGTTTCTGAATAACACTTTTTCGGTGTTATTCATCGTCAGAGGCGTTGACTTTTTATATATATATATATATATATACGCAACACTTGACTGTGTTCTGGTAGTTTGTACAGTGCCTGTATTCGGTTAGAGTCTGCCTTTGTTTTTGTATGGTGACTGGATGCTAGTGCTGGTGGGTATGATTAGGATTCAATGATAATTAGACTACTTTTATAACTTGTGTTAAACATTTACAATATTTACCTACATATAAATTTACATTGATTTCTTTCCTTATTCAAAGCATAATGTCAATATAAACACAATTTGTATATAGAAATATGCAAATTTGATCATCTAAATGTCCAGGTGGATGAATTTGAAATCAGCTTGGGAGATATGGTATATAGGTTAAAAGGTAGACATGAAAATATGTAACCCAGCTGTTGAGCAGGCAGCCCTGTTGGCTGGGGCTTTAGAATACACCGACTGCACCTCTGCAGAGGGGTAAGACTCCCCTCCTCAATGTAGCCACTTGTTGGCTGTGGATGATAACCTGTGATGCTTAAGGAAGGAATCCTAGTGGCTGAGCAGTCCATGACTTGCAGCACACTTACTTTAGCTAGACGGGTTGTTAGAGAGGCTGTCCTGATCAATTGGCTGGTCATATCAAGCCCTAGCACCTATTTGTTTCTCATAACCCTATTCTCCTTATGGCAAGACTGTAACCCTTTTTATCATATATGTGCTAGAAGGTGATGGCTGAGGGTCTTAGTATCCTGGGTATGATGTTAAACTGCATCTAATGGTGAAGTTTTATTTTAGAGCTCTGGGGAGTGTGGAGTAACCTTCATCGAGATTTCTCCCAGGTCCACCATGACCCGGAGTGGTAGTACCTTTTAGGGTCCCATCTATGGGTTAAATAGAAGAAAATGCAATCTGAATTGATAAAAAAGGTTTTTTCAAGTTTTAAAAAAAAAAAAGAAAAGAGCTATTATTCATTATAAAATCAAGTCATTATTATATACAGTGAGGAAAATTTCATTAAAATCGGACAATTCCTGATTTTCGGTAACTGTTTGAAAATTAAAAAAAAAATTTTTATTACCACCCTTGACCTTCTGAGTAAACACTCGGACACTTACATGCAACTATCTTCGCCAGAAGGCAAGTGAAAAATCCAAATAAACTCTGTATCAATTTTTACATTTTTACACATTTTTCAATTGGGAATTTTCCTTCTCAAAAATAAAACACTGAGGCGCTAAATACAAGGGAAGTAATTCCGTATTAAAATACTCAGTTTAGTAAGAGTTATTTCCCCTTAGATGACAACACATCCGATTAACGATAGTTAATCAGTCAGGAAGAATTTAATGGTTTCTCATTTGATCGATTTTTTTTTTGTTTTATTTTCTTGCGTGCAGCCTTGAATAGGCGGTGGGTGGGAATTGATTTGAAAAGGAACAGTCACCATTTAAAGGAGATGTCTCAAGGGGAAATTAGTCACGTGTCAATTTAACTCAATGTGACATTTTTTTTTTTTTTTTACAGTGGCTTGCCGGGGTGGGTGGGGTGTTGCTCTTTAAAACTAATTTATCTTAATAAAAAAAAATAAAAAAAAAGGTAGCAATTTTAATTGGAATTTGAGAATAAAATAAAAGTTGTTTCTTTTTCGAGTGTTTTTTGGTCATCAGCCATTTTCATGATATAATTTTCTTTTTTTATTGGATTTAAACAGTGAGTCTCAAGCCATTTTGATAAAAGAGTGTGAATTGGCTTTTAACATAATTGTTGGTTAAATCAAACTTAACAGACCTAAATTCCACCATTCGTATGTCAACTCGCCGAAAGAAAAAAAAATACCAAAAAATCAGGGAATTAACCGAATTTAATGAAATTTTCAGTGTTAATATATCAATGAATAAAAGATATAATACACACCAGTTTAATTTAAAAACTTTTACATTTTTTCAGGTCAGTTAACTTTGAACCACATATCTTTGAGAATCTGTGTTACACTTCAAAGATATGTGGTTCAAAGTTAATTGACCTGAAAAAATATAAAAGTTTTTAAATAAAATAACTGGTACATTATATCTTCTATTCATTAATATAACAACACTGAAAATTTCATTAAATTTGGTTAATTCCATGTTTATATATAGGGATATTCCCTAGTCATGGGCGACTATAACCAATGAATAAAGCATAAAACCATCTTCTGCTTTGTCTCTTTTTTTTTTTGTTCCTTGAATTCCTTCCTTTTCAGCACGACCATCAAATAAGATGGGGTAAAAAGTAAAACCCTAAAAATATGCAACGAGAAAAAAAAAAAGAGTGAGAAAAAGTTAAATGAAGATTATTATACTTTGCACATATTAAACTATTTACAATAGCTCTTAAGTAAACATATCAAACATCATAATAATGAAATCATCATACTGTGTTATATCCACAGGTCCTGCTATTTAACCTTATTATTTAATGTATTATAGTTAACTTTCAAAGCAAGTGTGAGAGCAAAAGAATTAAAAAATTAAACATGTCTACCTATCGATCTATATCAGTCCGTCCATATCTATATATCTATCATATCTATCTATATCCCTCATAGTTCAGTTGGTAGAGTATCATACTTATAAAGAGTATCTATCTCATTAAGTACATATCTATCTATCTATCTCTCTCAATCTGACCATATTCATCTATCTCTCTCAATCTGACCATATTTATATATCTCAATCTAACGAGTAAGTTATAAAAAAAAAAATGTTTTTATTTACTTTGACTAACAAGAATATGCACTCTCTACCAGGGCGTATGTATTTAAGTTTTAATATGTAGTGTAACCAAAGTTCTTACTACGACGCACAAAAGTCAAGTGACAAAAATTAATAATGATAATAAAAATTAATAAAATAAATAATTAATAATTAATAATAATAAAAATTAATAATGAAAATAAAAATTAATAATAGCAAGTGATTGCGCACCCTAGTAAAAAAAGAAAATTGAAATAAAATTTGTACATTTCCGACCAATCAGAGACGTTCGCGCCTAAAAAAAAGTCTATCAAATAGACCCCTTTTGGAGCCTACCCTAAGAGTATAAATAACCAACTTTTCGGATCCCAACCAGAAAGAAATTATTCGTCAAACCAAATCCATGTCACTCTAATGTAAGATAAAATCACATTCTCTTATAAGAAGGTATGAGTATTTATATCTTTCTATCTCTCTCGAATCAACCATTTACGAGATCAGCAATGTTACTTGCGACTGACTGTTTTGTGACTTTGAATTCTTACCCTTTCTTTCTCACTTCAAAACTTATAACATCTTTTTCTTACATGTTATAATGAACTTTACAAAAAAATGACTTTTTGTACAAAAGACTGATGAAAGAACTTTGCTCGGTATTCAGCATTACCTTTTTGTAAACCTTTTCTCAATACAAGTTGTTTGTTTTAAAACTGAGTCTTGTTATTTATGCCATGTGCCTACAATAATTGAATGTTTTATGGTGTCTTTTTATGTTTGAATAATATTTCATGAATTTTAACATTAAACTGGTGACCTCACAACAAATATATCAAACAACCTCTATAAAAACCACCATAAATATAAGGAAATACATTAAATTAGACAGACTAACAAAATTAAATAACACATATAAAAAGATTACACTTATTTTAATTGTTATTTAATCAAGTATTTGATAACACTGGCTTACAAAGAAATTGAAGCAAGTACAAAAATAGCTGTTTTAACCTAATTTGGGGGTGCTGAATTCAAATTTGAAATCCGTTTTTACTCATCACCTTGAGTTTTTTATATATGCATACTGTACATTTTGTACACATACTGTACATAAAGGCATATATGCATTCAGGGTTAATTTCTAATATTGTGTGACTTATGTCTTCTTTTTTTAGTTATTATGCAATAAATGTAAGTGATAGCATTTCATTATATATATATAGCTATATATCAAGACGGATTTTGGCAGTTAAACGTAGCCAACACGTCTCAATCAACAGCCTGTAGTGCACTGGCAGTCAGCGCAGGAGGCTGTCCTCCCTTGCAGCGCAGGAGAAAGGTGTCCCTCGACAATTGTGTTACACAATCTTTTGGGTATATATTTGTATTACAATTTCCAACGATGCACATTTTATTGCCTTACATATGATTTAATTTTACTTTGTTGGATGCTCTTGCGTGATATCCCAGAGGCAAAATATAGGAGATCATCTAAGAAAACACACTTCTGTCTGTGGTACTATGAATTGTGTACATTATGTCATCCAAGTATATTTATTCCATCAATGTTTTTTATCTATCCTGTTTTATCTGTAATAAGCTGCTGCAACTATTGAAATAAGCACGTATATACTCTGTATATACACAAATGAGACTATTTAAAAGACAGAAAACTAGAGGTGATAGAGCAAAACTGTTTATAAATTTGAATTCAGCACACCCAAATTAGTAAAAAACACCTATTCACATTCTTGCCTCAGACAAAAAATATTTTTTTGTAAACCAGTGTAATGATCAAATGATCCATCTAAAATGTGACATGACAGCTGATTTTTTAATTTCTTTACTTTTTAATTGAGAGACACAGATGGTAGGTATTTACCTAACACATTTGCCACAGATAGAATGTTGTAGAATCAACATCGTACTCACCTTCACAGGAAGGCTGTAACTAGCGTCCAGTCACCAGACAAAAAAAAAAAAGACTAACAGAACACAGACTCTGTACCAAGTACTAGAACACAGTCATGTTTGGATGAAAGTATCCACACTAAAACCAGCAGCCAATTAAAATCCTGGGAATGCACTTGATAAAGGTACACTGTGAAATATCCCAACCTGCAATTTAAACGACCTACCAAGTTCTCTTAGTTATTTCCAATGAATTACAACAGATAAAGGGAACACAATAACATCATAAGCTAGAGCAAGAGTGTTTCGCTGAAAGTAGTACCTTCTATTTATTTCCAAGGAATTACAAAAGATAAAGGGAACACAATTAAAGCCTCCTAGTTATTTTCACGGATACTACAACAGATACAGGGAACACAATGACACAAGGTCGTATCAATGTGGGATCACCCACAAACTGAAGTTCATGGGATGTGGGGCACAAAAAATGCGTAGATATCGTTGGTATGGATGTCATCAACATCAAAATAAATTCATCTGCTTTTGGGGAACTCTTTGTTTTTTTTAATATATATATATATATATCTATTATCATACTAAAGCTGAGTTAAATCAACATTTGCTTCCTAAAGGCTTGTTAATTTAATGACATGAAAATTATACTAAATTATTCCTTACTTTTAGGATTGAATTATGTTTGAAAAAAATTCTGTTTTAATTGGTTCTAATTAGTCATAATTTGCAATTAAGTCAAAAAACAACCAATCTTTTACTTTACTCTGTGTCTATCTCTTTCCGCCCCCCCACCCCAATGTATCTCTTGACTACCTCCTCATTATATAATGTTAGTTTCTTTGGAGGGCAGAGAGAGAGAGAGAGCCGGGAGAATTTGAAATGTATTTATATGTTAAATTTTACAACAAGCAACACATAGCTTATATGAGGTCAAAAATCTCCTTTCTTAGAAAGCTAACAAAATGATTTTCAAGATTTCATCCGGCCATATTTATCTAAAGAAAAAATTTTTATTCACTTTGCTAACTCACTTTTCCCTAATCTCAATTATCTACCCAGAGCTGAATGAGTGACCTAATGGGTCTGTTTTGTCTAGTATATGGGCCGGGTTAGCTCAGTCGGTAGAGCGCTCAGCTAGAAACCACAAGGTTCCTAGTTCAATACCATCCTCGCCAACTCGGCATATGAGTTGCACAGGGATCTGTGTGGTAAAGTAAGGAGCTGATGGTAGGTGTGGCACCCCACCTCAAATGCTAAAACAATCTCCTTGGTCTAATGCTATTGAAAAGGGGATAGACTCCCTCGCTGACTGGCTGATACCGACTTTAGGCCGCCCCGTCGACTTTACTATATATGTATATACAAATCTGAACCACACTCCAAATATCAAATTCTCTTCTAAGTCAACCGACTGACCCCATAAAAATAAAAGTACCATTCCCTACACACTAACCCCATCCGACTTTCCCTCACCCATTTACCTTTTCACTATAAAAGCAGAATGTACAAGTACTTATGACAATAAAATTTTGAAAAAACTTCATCCAATAATGAGGCGAAATATCAACTGAATTTTGCTGTCTGTGTTGTTATATCCACACTTTCCTCTATTCTCAACCCAATTTTGTTGGATTTATTCAAATCCTTCACACCTCAATAGCTCTTAAGTAAACATATCAAACGTCATAATAATTTTCCAGATTGTAATTCTTCTCCTTTTGTTTTTATTAACTATGGGTAAATAGCATGATTGACTGGGCTCTTTAACTGAGGCTAGAAGGAAAACTCTGAACTCAAACCTGTTAAACTTCACTTAAAAACTCATGTGGAGTAGTTTGTAAATATATATATAATATATATATATATATATTATATATATGAAATAAAATGGAACTTAATCCGACAGTGTGAATTTGATATATTGAAAAAACAAAAGATGTTTACAAATGCATGGGATCATCAGGAGAGAATGTGCAACCGTTTCGGGGCCTTCCTCTCAACGGTTTTAAACGGGGCCGATGTTGCTTTTTTAAAACCGTTGAGAGGAAGGCCCCGAAACGGTTGCACATTCTCTCCTGATGATCCCATGCATTTATAAACATCTTTTGTTTTTTCAATATATCATATATATATATATATATATATATATATATATATATCACAAATCTTTGCTAATCCACGATGCAAACAAATTTACTTCTGGGTTAATAAAAATCGATTTAAAAAGTGCTCAATAAAAAGAGCTAAATATACGTTTTTTAAAAGCGAATGTTATAAAATATTCTGACTGCAGTTGAATTATCATCATACTGTGGTATATCCACAAGTCCTGCTAGTTAATGATATAATCATTTAATATTCATGAAGAAAAAAATGGATTAGAATTAATGATTTAATTTTTTTCTTAAATTTAAAATTCTAATGAAGACATTTGCACAGCTGAACAACTTGTCTAACAAAGTCATTACGTTATTTTGATGTCTAATATATATTTACCAACCCCTCTGCACGAGCAGGATGTGACACAAGGTCAATTTCTAATAAGAAATAGAGTCCCTTTATTCACATTCTTATTAACATGTTTCTCTGGTGGGAGTGAATTTCTCTTCTCTCTCTCTCTCTCTCTCTCTCTCTTCTCTCTCTCCTCTCTCTCTGTTTAAACAGAGCTTCTGCTGTTTTCCATTTGAAGTTATGTTACCAGGACATTTAATAAGGAAAGTTATCACTACCAAGTCAAAGCTAAACCTCTTGGGTACCTTGTGTAATTTTTGGATGAGCCTAGATGTTCTAAGAATTTTTTGGGTCCAGTGATAAGATTCTCATTTACCTTGTATTTTAAAGCAATTTAGTTTGACAATTAATAGTTGTCAACTTCAGTGTTTATTTCAAGGTACACTTCCCACTCTTAAAATGCTTTAACATTTAACCACAGTATTATTTTATTTCACTTTTTGAAAATCTATTAGCAGCTTTAAGGCCTAGTAAAATGATACTTCAAATTGTCAGAATCTCCATTTTTATATTCACTTTTGGGTGAGCTAAATGGCATCATTCATATAATATAATAATAATAAAATTTTTTTTTTTAAAAATAGACAAATATCTGGACCTTGCCAGAGAACTGAAAAGTTATGGAATATGAAAGTGAACGTTATACCAATTGTAGTTGGTGCACTTGGAACAGTCCAAAAGGATTAGAAAGGGCTTGGAAAGTATGGATACAGAGGAAGGATTGAAACCATTCAGAACACTGCACTGCTGCAATCTGCAAGAATACTCGAAAGTCCTGGAGACCTGAGGAGACTTGCTGCTCACTCAGACTCCAGTGAAAGACCATCAGCTAACATGATGTGAAAACTCAAAGGGTAATAATAATATATAATAGATTTATATAATAATATATTTTAACAACCCCTTCCGCACAAGCCAGGATGCGACACAAGGTCGCATTCGTAAGGGAAGTTTAACAGCTTTTGCAAATTTCGAGAGTTTTCCTTCCTCCTAGTACTGTTACACTGCATGAAGTGTTAAAGAGTCCAGTCTGCCCTGCTATTTACCCAAAGCTGGAGGGAGAATTGGATTCATACCTTTCCCAAGGGTATTAGCGCCATGTGAATTGCCAACAGCTTCGTCCAGGAATTGAACTCGCGTTTGACGAGTCCATTTCCTACGACTCTAACCATTAGACACACGCACCTCCATGATGTCTAATAGTCAATGGAAGCACGTAGTGTAATGTTAAGTCATGGAATGGACTCGTCGCCCGAGTTCAAATCCTGGACGTAGTAATTGCATTTCACTAAGCGCTAATACCATTGGGAAGGTATGAATCCTACTCATCTTCCAGCTATGGGAAATAGTAGGCAGACTGGGCTCTTTAACCTTGTTAGGTAACCAGTCTAGAAGGAAAACTCTGAATTCAAACCTGTTGAACTCTGCTTAAGAAATTGACCTTGTGTCACATCCTACTCGTGCGGTGGGTTGGTAAATATATATATATTATATATAACTATACCACTACTGTTCTAAGTAAGGAGTAGATTTTTGCATGTCATGGATTTCTCAGCCACCAGGATTATGTCCTTAAGCATTACGGGTCACCACCAACGACCAACAGGTGCCCCATTGGAGAGATTTTAATATAGCAGGTCAAACTGGGTTCTTTTAACCATGGCTAGGTAACCAGTCTAGGAAATGAAAACTCTGAATTCAAACCTGTTTGAACTCACTTAAAAACTTGACCTTGTGTCACATCCTGCACATGCGGCAGGGGTTGGTAAAAATTAAAAAAAAAAATATAAATAAATTGGTGGAGTGGCCTAGTGTGTATCAGCCAGACAGTGAGGGAGTCTATCCCCTTTTCGCTAGTGCTAAACCAGGGAAATTTTTTTTGCATCTGAGGTGAAGCACCACGCCTACCGTCAGCTCCTCACTTTACCGTATGGATCATATTACCCAATCTGTTTTACTCGTGCGCTGAGTATGCTGTCAAAAAATTTGGATGAATCAGTCTCAGTTCTGGATACTTTTTTGTATGAGCTGTCTCAAATATTTTGTAGCAAGATACAGGATTGTGTGAGTGCATATTCACCATATATATATATATATATATATATATATTATATACCAACCCTTCCATTTGAGCAGGATGTGACACATGGTCAATTTTCTTTAAGCGGAGTTTAACAGGTGTTAATTCAGAATTTTCCTTCTCCTAGACTGGTTTCCTAATCAAGGTTAAAGAGCCCAGTCTGCCCTACTATTTATCCATAACTGGTGGAGATTAGTTGGATACATACCTTTCCAAATGATATTAGCACTATGTGAAATGCAAAGAGCCTCATACACGATTTGAAATCTGTTTGACAAGTCCATTTCCTACGACTCTAACCATTACACCCCATGCCTCCACTTAGCTATTGGTGACATTTTCTTGTTTCTTAAGTTGAAAAGGGGAGTCCCTGTGATGTAGTGGATAATGTGCTTGTAGAATTTTGTATTAAGCAATCAGTATTCAGCTGTATTGCAAGATGAATCTGATCTGACCATCAGAGTGTGGTTGGTGGTTGATATACAGGTTGTTCCACTATGTACTTTGGCCAAGCTCATTTCCTGGATTCTGATTGGCTGCTGATTTTCAGTGATTCAGCTATATTGCAAGTTGAATCTGATCTGACCATCAGAGTGTTGGTAGGTGGTTGATATACAGATTGGGGTTGTTCACTATGTACTTTGGCCAAGCTCATTTCCTGGATTCTGATTGGCTGCTGATTTTCAGTGATTCAGCTGTATTGCAAGTTGAATCTGATCTGACCATCAGAGTGTTGGTAGGTGGTTGATATACAGATTTGGGTTGTTCCACTATGTACTTTGGCCAAGCTCATTTCCTGGATTCTGATTGGCTGCTGATTTTCAGTGATTCAGCTGTATTGCAAGTTGAATCTGATCTGACCATCAGAGTGTTGGTAGGTGGTTGATAAAAATTCAAGATTTTTTTTATATATTAAATACTAACTTAACAATTCTTTCAATATACCAATGGTAAAACCACAATGTGGAACATGTCAAACACCTTTGACAGTTAAACACTTATTCATGGAATGCAGGTTTCTTGCTCACATCAGAAACTGTTATTTTAAAGCAAACAATATCAAAGATCTGTTTGAAAATGTCAACATGAAGGATATTCTCTCTTTTTTGAGAGAAATAAAATTATACCATAGAATATAGACATGAAACAAATCAATACCATACAACATAATCCCCAATGGTGCTATCACATTTTTAAAACCAATTACTAAAAAGTATAAATATAAATACATGATATGTATAACTTCCTAACCGTTAGGCATGACATAACCCCAGATGGGTTGATATGCCGTTAAAATCAATAAACAAACAAACAGACAGTAAAAAACAAAAAAATATTTATTCAACAGCTAATCTATCTTCTATACATATATAAAGGGCAGTTGTGTGTATGTATGTCCGGAGGAAACTATGAAAACAAAACAATTAATGACAGAGTAAACATATGTACACATTCACTATCACCAGAGCTTGCTTTTGTGCAAAAATAATGGTTTTATTTACATTTGGTAAAAAAATTCCTGATGTCCCACCAGGTCTTTTTTACATGGGTATTTAATGGGGCATCCAGCAATGGATCCAACTCGCAGTTAGTAATAATGGATCAGCAACACTGACTCTTTTTCTCTACCTCTACCTAGGTGATGCCAGGTAGCCACTTCTTGTATATATATGAAGGGAAGTTGGTGTGTATGTATGTATGTATGTCCAGATAAAACTATGAAATAAAACAATTATTGAATAGCATTGACATTCTAGCTGCATTTAAAGGGCAGTTGGTGTGTATGTATGTATGTCCAGATACTACGAAAATAAAACAATTAACAACAAAGTAAATATATATACACATTAAATATCACCAGTTCTTGCTTTTTGTGCAAAAATTATGAAGATTACATGAATATTTAAAGATATTTGAAAATTAGAATATTCATAGAAATAGCATTGAAATTCTAGGCTGCATTTAAAGGGCAGTTGGTGTGTATGTATGTGTGCATGTCTGGATGAAACTACAAAAATAAAACAATTAATGACAAAGTATATATATATACACATTAAATATCACCAGTTCTTGCTTTGTGGGCAAAAATTATGAAGATTTCATTTATATTCAAAGATATTTAAAAATTAAAATATACATAGAAATAGCATTGAAATTCTACTTAAAAGTATCCAGCATTTGTAAATCTCAAAAGTAAACAAATCAATACACCAGGAATATTTTGCCCCTCCTTTTATCCAGTTGATGCTGGTAGTCGCTTCTAGTAAATATATAAAGGTCAGTTGGTGTGTATGTATGTCTGGAAGAAACTATAAAAATAAAACAATTAACGATAAATTAAATATACATACACATTAAATATCACCAGTTCTTGCTTTTTGTGCAAAAATCATGAAGATTTGATTTATACTCAAAGATATTTAAAAATTAAAATATACATAGAAATAGCATCAAAATTCTACTTAAAAATGTCCAGCATTTGTAATTCTCATAAGTAAACAAATCAATACAGCAGGGTCCCCCCTCCCCTCTACCCAGACAATGCTGTGTTGATGCTACTAGTGTTAGTGATATTTTCCTCTATTTTAAAAAAAAAATTCAAGCAACTAAATGATTTTCCTAACCCTATTATCCTTATAGCAAACCTCTAACCCTTTTTATCATATATGTGCTAGAAGGCAGTGGTTGAGGGTCTTATTGTCCTAGATATGGCATTAAACTCTATCAAGATTCTGAAGTTCCGATCCTGGGAATGTGGAATACCCCTTCATCTCCATTACTCCAAGGTCCACTCTGACTTGGTGATAGTACCTATTAGGGTCCCATCTATGGGTTAAATAGTTCAAAAAATGTATTTGAAAAAAAAAAAAAACAACAAAAAACAAAACAAAAAAAAACATTGAGTCATTGAGTACCCATCAAGAATGAATTAAAAAAAAACGTCTTAGGCATAAAAAGACCCAACAAGGGTTGGACATTCCGTAAAATCCAATCAACTCCATGGGTTAAACAGAACAAAATGAGTCCTTAAAAATGTGTTTGAAAATAAAAAAATTCAGTTAAAAAAATAAAAATGATTACCCATCAAGAATGAATAAATAAAAAAAACATGGATTGACATATGGTAAAATCCAATCAATTCTATGCGCTGTTACATATACACACACATACATTATATATAAATAAAACAAAATTTAGTGATATTTTCCCCATTTAAAAAAAAAAAAAAATCCAAGTATTTTTCTTTATATATAAAAATACTAACTTACCAGTTCCTGCTTGAAATATCTTGAGAAATGAAACATCAAAACAGAGATGTATATGTTAGAAACACCCACTTTTTCAATCGAATCTTTTTCTTCTTCTCTCCTCACTTGTAATTATATTGGTCAATGGAAATCCTCAAGTCAAGCAAATTACTCTTAATATACCAGTGCTATTTAGCTATTATTTTAAATAGCTGGCCAGTGACATATTGGCAAAAACAGCAGAGAAAACGTCAGGCATTTACAGTCCGTTTTAGGATTTCCTTTTTTTCTTTTTTTTTTTTTGATTTTTGCAAATAAAAGTTTGTAGGTCTGTATATTTATACACACATGTATAAATAAAATGCGTGGGGAGTAGATATGACTGTATATTTGAAAAGGTACATGAATAGATTTGGAATAATTACAAAAATAAATAAAATCTAAGTTATTCCCTCCTTTTTTATTGCTTGATGTTGGTCGGTATCAAGAAAACCTATTTTATTAAATGTAATTTATCTAATTAAAGAGAAAATTGGAATAAAATATTAAATTGTTGTTGTGACTTATTTGTTCTGTATTTTCTATTTTTATTTAAATGGTCTTATAAATAATAGATAGTACAAAAAAATTCACTTCCGCTCATAATTTTCACCCCATCCACTCTTTCCCCCACCAAAGACAATGGAATATATGTAAGTAAAAGCTCCTCTAAAAAATACCTTTTCAATGTTTGTTTAAATTAAGTGCTTAAAATTTTCTCTTCTTTGTTGATAAATACATTTTCAAGGTAATAACTGAATTTAAGAAGCTGTTAGTATTTCTTAATTTAGATGAACAAAATGACATGTCAGATAACTATTTATTAAAAACCAAAATGTCCAGATATGGTTTAAATTCTATAAAGCTGTTATTTTTTTTTTGTCTAGATGAATAGAACTGTATGCCAAATTGTCCATGGAGTGACCTATTGTCGGTATCAGCTAAACAATGAGAGAATCTATCCCTTTTTGCAAGTACTAGACTAAGGAGATTGTTTATTTTAATTTTTTTTTTTCTGAGGTGGAGTTCCAGACCTACCGTCAACTACTAGATGCTTTACCGCACAGATCAGATTACCCAAGCTATGCTACACATGCACTGAGTTGGTGTAGACTGGTATTGAACCTGGAACCTTCTGATTTCTAGGTAAATGCTCTACCGACTGAGCTAAACCAACAACAGTTTAAAGTCTATGGTATATAAAGAAAAATGAATATAGGTAATTTAAACCAAAATATTTTCCTTTTGTAGAATTTCGATTTAAAATCTGTCAGCTGTTTTTATCAGAGGAAAAATAAACTTGCTATAGAATTTGTCTTGAATAAAAAAAACGTTGAGTAAATCAATAAAAAAGATTTATTCCGGTCAAATTATGGTCAGGTCAGTCTGAAAGCACCGATTCCTGCTACATTACCAAAGTTAAGCAGTGATGAACCTGTCCAATATCTAATTTTGTGACCACTTAAGCAACAGCAGGTATTGTAAGCAACCCGAGTCCTTTGTTTATCAAAATGACTTGATTTGGCATTAATTGACCCAAAAAGGGTTGATATACCTTAAAACAAAATAGCCAAGCAACCCGAGTCCTTTGTTTATCAAAATGACTTGATTTGGCATCAATTGACCCAAAAGAGAGTTGATATGCCATAAAACAAAACAACCAATCAATTGTCAGCCTATCTATCTATCTATCTATCTATCTATCACTACAGTCAAGTCATACTGAAAGCACTAGTTCCTGCTAGATCCCCGAAGATAAACAGTAATGAGCCTATTCTATACTTAATTTGGTGACTACTTAAGCAATAGCAGGTACGGTAAGCAACCTGAGTCCTTTGTTTATCAAAATGCCTTGATTAGGCATTAATTGACCTAAAAGAAGGTTGATATGCCATAAAACAAAACAATAAAACCTTATTTTAGTTAAAATTTTAAAAAAGAAGAAAATCTGTACCAGAAATGTATTTATATTCATCTAATTATTAAATATCATTGAATATGAAATATACTGAGAAAATTTTTATATTTCTAAATTTAAAATGTCAAATATTTTAAATGATAAGATATAACTAAAAAGATTTGGTTTGGTGGTTGGTTTTGAAGGCTATCACAATTCAAGTGTAAAGAAAAATAAGGTAACTATGGTGTTGTTTGTTAACCTGTGATTTATTCTTAATATTATGAGATAAAAATCTTTTCTACAGAAGATCTCCAGAACTGAAGTTGTTGCTAGTGGCTGTCCATTTGTTTCTGTCTCATGCCTTCCAAACTCTATGCATGTGTGTGTGGGGATGTGTGTTTATGTGTGTGTGTGTGTGTGCTTATGTGGGTGTGCCTGTTCAACAATTTTTGATTATCATTCCAAATAAAAATATTTGTTATTTATGATTAGAAAACTTGGTTTTTCAATAAATTATTTCATACTACTGGAATTAGTTTTATAAATAAAAGAAAAAACAAATAGTATGTATCTATCTGTGAATGAAAATACTGACTTAAATAAATAATGCTGTTAATGAAGATCTAAGTTTTCCCCAGACAAAACTCCTGTATTTTTATATTAAAAATAATAAGTATTTTAAATTATAAAAGATGTGCCTATATGCAAAAACCAATTACTTACTTGAATAAATACTCTTAATGCAGATCTATGTTTTGTTAGACAAAACTCTTATACATTTATCTGTATTTATTCCATTGTATTTTTTCTATGTCTAATCATATTTCTGTCAATAAGTCTGGTGGCATTTGTGCTGCTTGGAGCACCTTGAACTAGTGGTAATGATATTTTTGCTCCGAAACCATGTTTGAATTCAAGGTTATCATCTGAAGATGACTTATTTTAAGGTAATTAAAAAAAACACCTAAACAAGACCTGAGCTTACAGTGGCCTGAACATTGTGTTTATACATACTACATTAAAAAAACAGCATTTTGAAATTATTCAAAAATCTTGGATTTTTTAATATTAAACTTGTTAAAGACTGTCATGCCTAGTCATTCAAATAAATCAAAAGATTTTTTTCAGTTAAAATCTAAAAAAAAAAAAATTAAAAAAAAAAAAAAAAAAGGGATTTTATTGCAGTTGATGAAATATCAGTTATCAAATATCATTTTGTTATTGCTTATATTCACCTAAAAAAGAAAAAAAAAAAAGAAATTTCCCGACATAACTTTTAATATCTTTTTTTTTTTACTACAGAATTGAGAGAGGTGAGTTTGGTGATTTCATTATTTCACAATGAAATGCCATTATCATATGTTCAAATATTCACAAATATTCATCTCTATTTTAAATGGTAATTTAATTTCCATTCAATGGTATAAACATATAATACTCTAAATAATACTTAAATAATATAATACTTTGAATGGTCATTTAATTACCATTCAAATGGTATGAACATATAATACTGAAAATAACTTTAATAATTTAAATAATATTCAAATAATATAATAATTTAAATGGTAATTTATCTATTACCAATATTTCATAATCCTATAATGGTTAACAAAAAGGAAAAAAAGATTCTAATGTAGTCAACAAAATATTAATCATCAAATATCATTTTGTTAACTCTTAAAGTCCTATACCACCTCATTCCACCCGGCCAGAAGTTTCATTCGTTTTCCTAATCTGAATCAAATGATAGCCTTTGTTTAAATGTAATATTAAACATATTTACAAGTCTTTGATTTAAGGGAAATATCTCAGGTAACTTTAGATGCAAAGGTCATTTTTAGCCATTTTTTGATATAGGAATGCTCTGGACTTAGAAAATTCTCAACAGGATGTTAAGAGTGTTTATATTTACCTAAAAAAGAAAAAAAGAAATTTCCCCACATAACTTGTACTATCATTTTTTCTTTCTTTTTTTTTTACTGCAGAATTTATATCACTGAAATTAGAAACAAGTTGGATGATTTGACAGAACCTGCTAATGTTGCTTGTTGATATTGCTTGCTTTGTTGTGATTATTATTTAACATATGATGGGAAATTCTGTGTTTTTTTTTTGTGTATATGATCTTTAAGTGAATAGATTCAAATACAGGTTTGGATTTATAAACTAGTACAACTTATTTTATCTATTATATATCATTCTATTCTATTTTATTTTATATATATTTTAGTTTATTTACTTATCATTACTTTTTAACATATGATGGGAAATTCTGTGTTTTTGTTTGTGTATATGATTTTTAAGTGAATAGATTCAAATACAGGTTTTGATTTATAAACTAGTACAAATTATTTTATCTATTATATATTATTCTATTCTATTTTATATATATTTTAGTTTATTTACTTATCATTACTTTTTAACATATGATGGGAAATTCTGTGTTTTTTTGTTTGTGTATATGATTTTTAAGTGAATAGATTCAAATACAGGTTTTGATTTATAAACTAGTACAAATGATTTTATCTATTATATTATTCTATTCTATTTTAGTTTATTTACTTATCATTACTTTTTAACATATGATGGACAATTCTGTGTTGTTTTTTGTGTATATGATTTTTAAGTGAATAGATTCAAATACAGGTTTTGATTTATAAACTAGTTTTTCTTTACTTATCATTATTTTAACATATGATGGAAATTCTGTGTTTTTGTTTGTGTATAGTGAATAGATTCAAATACAGGTTTTGATTTATAAACTAGTACAAATTATTTATCTATCTCTTATCTATTATTCAATTCTATTTTATATTTATTTAGTTTATTTACTTATGATTATTTTTTAACATATGATGGGAGATCTGTGTGTGTTTTTTTGGTATAAATGATTTTTAAGTGAATATATTGTAGTTTGAATTTATAAACTGGTACTTAATATTTTTCTATTTTTTTATTTGTGTATTTTTAAAATTTTTTAGTGCTGTGTATGAATTGGAATTTTGGGAAAGAATTTTCAATATCTAAATATCATCATTTAATAAAAATAGGGCCGGGTTAGCTCAGTCGGTAGAGGTTCTGATAGAAACCATAAGGTCCTTAGTTCGATACCGGCCCTCGCCAACTCAGCATATGAGTAGCACAGGGAACTGTGCTTTAAAGTAGAGTTGATGGTAGGTGTGGCGCTCCACCTCAGACAAAAAACAATCTCCTTGGTCTAACACTAGTGAAAATGGGATAGGCTTCCTTGATTGGCTGATACTGACCACAACAACAAGATAAAAAGTGGAATAATTATAAGCCTTTTCCTCAGAGACCTTAGGATATGCAACAAAAATTATCTATCTATTATATTTTATTCTATTTTCTATTTATTTTATTTTATTTACTTATTTTACTTATTACTTATCATTTATTATTGATTTTCTATTTTCTATCTATTTTATTTTATTTTATTTTCATTTTATTTTCTATTCTATTCTATTTTCTATTTATTTTATTTACTTATTTTACTAATTACTTATTATAAATTATTCATTTTCTATTTTCTTTTTTATTCTATTTTCTATTTATTTTATTTTATTTACTTATGATTACTTATGTGATATTCCATGTGTTTTTTTTCTTCTTTCTCTCTTTATACATTTTACATAAAAAACAGTTACAGATGGTCACATTGAATTATTAATACATAATTTACATAAAAGCAAAACTATTTTCATTTCTTTAAGTTAAAAATTCAAGTAAAAATTGTGTCACTTTCTATGTAAACTGTACTTTAGTTTATACTGGATTTTATACATTTATTGTAAAAGTAAAAGTTTGGTATGATCAGATATTTTTGTTGATGAAAGTAAAATGCAGTAAACTATTGTCAATACAAATCTATGTTTTGTCAGATCAAATATTTCGAATGACTAGAATATCTAAAAAAATTAAAAAAATTGTGTTATGATTAAACTGCCTTCTCTTTTTCTTTATTTATTTTCTTCAATATTTTAGTTTACGCTGCAGGGATACATTTTTTTTTTAATAATAAAAGAAAAAAATATTGCAAAAGACTGTAAATAAAAACTCTTGACTTAAAAAAATGTATATATATATATATATATATATATATATATATATATATATATGTATAATTACTAATATTGATAATATAGTTTGCTATATTTATAAGTATAGAGTACTTAATATAATTGGTAGATCAAATATTTTGAAGGACTAGAATGTCTAAAAAAATAAAAAAAAAAAAATTCTGAATTGAGTCATTTACGATTAAGCCACCTTCTCCTTTTCTTTATTTCAATAATTTAATTTTTTGCTGAAGGGGTTACTTGTTTTTATAATAAAATAAATAAAATTGCAAAAATCTTGGTCTAAAAAAATTGCAAAATCTTTGTTCTAAAAGAAAATTTAAAAAATAAAAATATATGTATAAATACTAATATTGATAATATAGTTTGCTATATTTATAAGTTAAGAGTGCTCAATATCATTGATAGAGCATTGGTTTGAAAATTGCATAGGTGAGAAACTGACAGTAACCAAGAGCCATGACTTTATATCTTTGCAAAGGTTATGTAAGACAAAAACCCTGTATTTCTATTTGAATAATATTAAGTATTTTAAATTATAAAAGTATCTAAAAAATCTTATGCTATTTAGTAGTTAATTTTTAAATCTTTTTTCATGCATAAAAATATTGTACTATCTACTAGTTAATCTTATTAATTTATTTATTTTTATTTTCATGCAGAAAAGAAAAAAATACAAATACTTGTCCGTGAGTATAAATATTTACTCTAAAAAAAAAAAAAATTAATCAATAAAAAAGTATTAATTCTACAAATACAGTTACCTAGACGAACTTGTCTAAATAATTCATTTTCCTTCTTTCCTCATTGTTACAAAATACAGTTTCTTTCCTTTATATAAAGACAACTTGTTTGTATGTGTTTGCAAGAATAACAAAGAAAGCAGTAGTTTTAAAACAATATTTCTTTCTCGTTAGTCCTGAACTAGTCACTACCCCATAAGCAATCAACCAAGAAACAAGATCACATAACTCCCCACAAATATTATTTAAGTATATTTAATTACAACATTTATGTGGAGTCCCCCCTAATAAGCAAGACAGGAAAAAAAAAAACCCCAAAAAAATCTTTAGCATATAAATATTTTGCCAGGAATGTCATAGAGTCGCAGCTTGTGTTTAAGAATGGACAAACTAATTGATTTTAATTTTTTTTTCTTTTTGAAAGGATATAATAAAAACGTGTGACCAAAGATACAATGACACTATTTAAAATGCCAGAGTTGATATATATATTCCAGAGTGAATGTGGGTTTAAAAACAATATGTATATATAATGTGAATCCAGAGAGAATAATGCAATCAGAAGTTGTATTCTGTTTCTTCAGGCTGGAGTCGGATAAGTCCAGAAACAATTTAGTGGTAGTTCGTCATCCTTGTGTTATGACAGAAGAATTTTAGCAGTTGTCCCACTATTGGTATTTCCGTCTGCTCGACGTCAAACCACATGTAACTGTTGACACGAGTTATCTCCCTTACACGCTATGCGACCAATGCTTCAAGCACAGACCTAATTATTTCTTAAGGTGTTTTCTTTCTTTCTACAAAACCAAAACCTTTCTTTCTTTCTTTCTTTCTTTCTCAAAACAAATCATTTCGTTCTTTCTTTCTTTCTTTTCTACAAAACCAAATCATTTCTTTCTTTCTTTCTTTTCTTTCTTTCTACAAAACCAAATCCTTTCTTTCCTTCTTTCTTTCTACAAAAACCAAAATCCTTTCTTCTTCTTTCTTTCTTTCTTTCTTTCTTTCTTTCTACAACCAAATCTTTCTTTCTTTCTTTCTTTCTTTCTACAAAACCAAATCATTTCTTCTTTTCTTCTTCTACAAAACCAAATCATTTCGTTCTTCTTTCTTTCTTTCTACAAAACCAAATCATTTCTTTCTTTCTACAAACCAAATCATTTTCTTTTCTTCTTTCTTTCTTTCTTTCTTTCTTTCTTTCTTTCTTTCCTTCTACAGGACAAAACAGTAATGTTCTATAAATACAACGATATTTTCCGTGAGGAAGGATTTTCCCTGAATAGTATATTTAGTACTTTATTTTGTGGTGGTTTAATTTTAGGATATAGATCAGGAAACCTAAGTCATTTTTTTCTTCTTGTCTTCAGATGACAACATAATATTTAAAAATAATCTATAAATGCAGCTAAAAAAAAAAAAAAGAAAGAAAGAAAGAAAGGAAAGCAAAATCAATATTAATGAAACACTCACTCTAACAGAGGGGGTATTTTTTTTTTAATGTTTTTTGCTTTTTTTTATATTATTGATTTTTTTAGAAAGAAAGAAGAAAAAAATGCCAAACATTTCTTTCTCCTCCCTAAACACCCCTTTTTTTTATTTTATTTCATTCTATTATTTTTTTGTTTGTTTATCCTTTGAAAATTTATAATTCTCATTTAACACTTTTGTACTTTTTCTCTTTCTTTTATTTTCTTTCTATTTGTGTTTTTCTTACTCTCTTTCTCTCTATTGCTTCTGTTTTTCCCCTCTATGTTTTTCTTACTCTTTTTTTCTCTACTGTTTCTCTCTATTTCTTACTCTCTTTCTTTCTATTTCTTTTCTTCTCTCTGTTTCTTACTCTCTTTTTTTCTCTCTATTTCTTCTCTTTTTTCTCTCTGTTTTTCTCTTTCTTTCTCTCTATTTCTTCTCTTTTCTCTTTGTTTCTTATTCTCTTTCTTTCTATTTCTCCTCTTTTTTCTCTATTTCTTACTCTCTTTCTTTCTATTGCTTCACTTTCTTTTTTTCTTCTCTGTTTTCTTACTCTATTTCTCTCAGTTTAACTCTCTTTTTGTTCTTTTACTTTCTCTCTATCGTTTCTCTTTTTCTTCTGTTTTTCTGACTTTTTTCTCTCAACTGCCCCTCTTTTCCCCCTCTGTTTTTTCTTACTCTCTTTCTCTCAACTGCCTCTCTTTTTCGCCCCTCTGTTTTCTTACTCTCTTTCTCTCAACTGCGTTTCTCTTTTCCCCCTCTGTTTTTTCTTACTCTCTTTTCGCTCAACTGCCCTCTTTTCCCCCCTCTGTTTTTCTTACTCTCTTCTCTCAACTGCCTCTCTTTTCCCCCTCTGTTTTTCTTTACTCTCTTTCTCTGAACTGCCTCCCCCCCCACTCTGTTTTTCTTACTCTCTTCTACTGCGTTTTCTTTTCCTCTGTTTTTCTTACTCTCTTTCTCTCAACTGCTCTCTTTTTCCCCTCTGTTTTTCTTACTCTCTTTCTCTCAACTGCCTCTCTTTTTCCCCTCTGTTTTCTTACTCTCTTTCTCTCAACTGATTTTTTTCTTACTCTCTTTCTCTCAACTGCGTTTCTCTTTCCCCCTTGTTTTTCTTACTCTCTTTCTCTCAACTGCGTTTCTCTTTCCCCCTCTGTTTTTTCTTACTCTCTTTCTCTCAACTGCGTTTCTCTTTCCCCCTCTGTTTTTCTTACTCTCTTTCTCTCAACTGCGTTTCTCTTTCCTCCTCTGTTTTCTTACTCTCTTTCTCTCAATTGTTCTAAATTCTTTTTTTTCCTTCTTTTTTTTTTTTTTAAATGGTTCTGTTTTGCTAACTCTGTTCATTTCTAGCATAAAGTAGCAGATTAGTTTATTATAGCAGAACATGATTTCGCAAAGAAATAATCAAATTATCCGTTAACTCAGTTGGGATAACATTCAGGGTTTTTAGTAACATGAATATTTATGTGGAAAATAGACACATTACTCAACCAGAAAAAAACATTTTCAAAGTTAAAAAGACATTTAAGTAAGAATATTTTCAATTTTGTATAAAAAGTTGAAAACCATACAGTTTA
Source organism: Doryteuthis pealeii (assembly GCA_023376005.1). Classification (NCBI taxonomy): domain Eukaryota; kingdom Metazoa; phylum Mollusca; class Cephalopoda; order Myopsida; family Loliginidae; genus Doryteuthis; species Doryteuthis pealeii. Next base: position 67,536,223 of record CM042171.1, read on the forward strand.
TATTATCTTATTATAATGGAGATTGTGGGTTTGTCTGTCTGTAACCGAAACTATATTACTATACAAGTCACAATTCCTTTCGTTATTTACATCATATTTTCCATGATTTTATTTTTATTTAAACCTCAGTTATTAATAAAATTGTTTTACATAACTTACACGGTTGACCATATCTACATACTAATAACATGCAATTGTATTTATATATACAACAAAATCGAGGCTTACAGTGTGAATGGGAAGGCTAATTTGCACATTGATATTAAAAATGTAATTTTAATAAATATATGCTTAGTATTATTGGTTTCTAACTGTTTGGTTTTATTTTAATGAATATAAGCAAAAATCTCTTCAATTAATCTTAAATGAAATCCATTAACAAGAAGAAATAACTGTAATATTATCTTTACTTCCTATTTTTAACTAAACAGTTTAATTAGGAAAATTTACCAATGAAAGACGGGAGTAACGGAAAATGGTGGAAGAGTTAGTTTCAAAGTTGTTCTATTTTTCAATCATACCCACTCTGTTTAAAATCTTTTTATCTACATTCTTATTCAGTTTCATTAGCCTTTTTAATTTAATATGATATTTTATTATAAAATTTAACTAAAATACTTGCACCCGGAGGGTGCATATATTTGCTAGTTATTTATAATAACTCTATAATTATTTCTCTGAATGTTTGAGATGAGGTTTGAAGATTAGTATTATCTGCGTTATTTGGACTATTGTCCCCATCTTCATTGTTATTTGTACAACGTTTCGGCTGATATGCCCTCCGGCCTTCTTCAGGTATTTCTTGTCGGACTCAGGAACCTTCTTTTCGAACTCGGGAACTTTCTTGTCGTAATCGGGAGCCATCACAGAAGTTTGAACCTAACCCTTTATACCCCTGTGGACTAAATAAAGGGTTAGGTTCAAAGTTCCGTGATGGCTCCCGATTACGATCACATATATAAGGGGTGTTCTGAGAATAGAGCCTTGAATCTATTTTGACAAAATCTACAACAGATACAGACAGTACAATAACAACATTAGATAGAGTGTGTTTTCAGCTACCAAACACTATTTTTGGTGCTCTTCCAATATGTGATCTACTGAATGGTTTCTAATCCAATATGTGATCTACCGAGTTGTTTACATTCCAATATGTGATCTACCCATTAGGGTTAGGGTTAGTAGTTCACTGTTGTTTTCAGGGTTTACTCGCCTAGCCTTTCCTTATATATATATATATAAAATATAGAATGAATAGAGAATAAATGAGGAAAGTATTGGCATAAAAAGGTGCTCAATGCTAATAAAGCAAAGCAGATTTACAATCAATAATAATGATGATATTATGGATATTAACTAATAACTATAAGTTTCATGCTTACGCAATCCTCAGATGAGTCAAACCATTTGACTCATCTGTAGATTGCGTAAGCATGAAACTTATAGTTATGAGTTAATATCTATAATATATATATATATATACACACACACATATATATATATATATATATATATATATATATATATATATATATAAGGGGTGTTCTGAAAATAGAGCCTTCAATCTATTTTGACAAAATCTACAACAGATACAGACAGTACAATAACAACATTGGATAGAGCGTGTTTTCAGCTACCAAACACTATTTTTCTACATAGTCACCAGTTTTGGTTATATGCTCTTGTCTGTGATGAACATGAGATTGCATGCTGTGCTCAAAAAAAAAAACCTGCATTAGTGGAAGTGACCCATTTTTTTTACGACAGCAATAACGATGCTGGCGTCATTATCAGGAAAAGGGAATTAGTGCTAAGTGAGTGCAAACAGCCTTGACACTTTCATTTTCTGCTTCAATAACCATTATGTCACATGCACATTTCTCCCCTCCCTCTTACCTTCTATCTTTCTCTAAATATACCATCCTGTCAATACTGTGTGGAGTACCCCTTCATTGCCATTACTCCCAGGTCCACTCAAACAGTTAATGTCCCATGCACGGGTTAAATAGATCTGTTTAAAAATTATTTGTCGGGCTTAGAATATACTGACTATAATGCCACCCCACCTAAATAAAAAAAAAAATAAGCAGGTATCCTGACTATAACATGAACCATTTCGTTTCTATTATAAAAAAGAGAAAGGGAAGAAAAGGACCTGCTACATAGAAAAAATATAATAAGGAAGAAAGAAAGATAGAGAGAGGAGGTGAGCGCATGGAAGCAATAACACTGTTTCAATCGAACATAATGAAAAGTTTTAAAAAAAGGAAAGAGAAAAAAAGAGTGAGAGTTAAATGAAGATTATTATACTTTTTAAATATTAAACTCTTTGGCAATAGCTCTTAGGCAAACATATCAAATGTTGTAATAATTAGATAATCAAACTGTGGTATATCCACAGGTCCTGCTATCAAGATTATTATACTTTTTACATATTGAACTATTTTAGCATTAGATCTTAAATAAACAAATCAAACTGTGGTATATTCACAGGTCCTGCTAGTCAAGATTTACATATTGAACTATTTAGCAATAGATCTTAAATAAACAAATCAAAACGTAATAATTAAATCATCAAACTGTGTATATCTACAGGTCCTGCTAGTCAAGATTATTATACTTTTTTATATATTGAACTATTTAGCAATAGATCTTAAATAAACAAATAAAATGTTGTAATAATTAAATCATCAAACTGTGGTATATCCACAGGTCCTGCTAGTTTATAGAAATACAATAGGATTTTTGAATATTGAATGGCTATGGGGGAGTGGTTCCACCAGTGTAAAATAGGAATCAAAGAGATCCATAGGAAAAAAAAAAGGTTGAGAACCGCTGGTTTATAAGACGCTTACCTTTTGATAATAAAAACTTGGTAGTCGTGTACTTATTTATAGTCAATACTCTATTCACAGTAATGTATCCACTGATTGGTTATGAAGTCATGTCAAGGTCACAAAAATAATTCACAAGATAATTCAATAGATTCCAAACAGACCTCCCACAGAGAGTGACATAAGCAGAAACAATTGCCCTGGGTAGCAAGGGATCTTTTAAAATAAAAGAACTTCTTAAACCCAAGTATCCTGGGTGGTGTTTGTCGAAGAGTGACCAAGTGATAGACCAGGTATTTTTAAAGGTCATCTCAGCAAATAAAGCTTTGTAATCATGATAATGTTAACATGTTTGGAACACGTCGACTTGTGATTTATGGACAGTGGAAAAACATAAAGACAAAAAAAAGAAATCATGTTCTTTATTTTGTAGTGAACTCATTTTTTCACTACAAAATAAAGAACATGATTTCATGTTTTTCATGAGTTTCAAAAAGAAAGGAGACATCTCCACACTTGACGGTAAGCATCTTAAGCCAGTAGAACAATTCACATACCTAGGTAGTAATATCTCATCCACAGAAAGCGATGTTAATACAAAAATAGGAAAGGCATGGTTGGCCACAAACAAATCATCAGTCATATGAAAATCTGATCTCACTGACAAGCTAAAGCGACAATTCTTCCAGGCTGTGGTTATATCAGTACTGCTGTATGGCTACACCACTTGGACCCTAATGAAGCGTCTTGAGAATAAGCTGGACGGGAGCTGTACAAGAATGCTGTGTGCAGTCTTGAACAAGTCGTGGAAGCAGCACCCCACAAGGAAGCAGCTGTATGGCCACTTGCGTCCCATCTCACAGATCATCCGAGTGAGACGGACTAGGCATGCAGGACACTGTTGGAGAAGCAAGGACGAGTTCATTAGTGACGTTCTTCTATGGAAACTAACACATGGGCATGCTAATGTAGGCCACCCAGCAAGGACCTACATTGACCAACTATGTGAGGATGCTGGTTGCTGTGCAGAAGACCTCCCAGGGGCAATGAATGATAGGGAAGATTGGTGAGAGATTGTCATAGATATCCATGCTACTTGTGTGACATGATGATGATTTTGTAGTTGTTCACTAAGTTTAGCCTAGTGGCACAAAGCTGCAAGTATAGGGCACCCAATGAGAATCAAATTGCATGGGCGGGGGGGGGGGCAAGTTAGGAGCCTCCTGGGTATGACGTTAAATTGTACTGATCTATTCCGACTATAAAGAGTGAGACAAGAGGAAACAAATGCTCCTGGCAGTAAGGTTTCTTTTGAAATAAAAACGTAAAGTCGTCGAGTGGCCTAAAGTCGGTATCAGCCAATCAGCGAGGAGTTCTATCCCTTTTTCAATAGCACCAGACCCAAGGCAGATTGCTTTTGCAATCTGAGGGGGGGGGTGGGGGGCGGGAAGCCCCCCCAAAAAAAAACAAAACCCCAAAACCCCAAAACCCCTTTTTTTCTTTTTTCAAAAGCCTTTCCCCCTTACTTTACTGCACAGCGTCCCTGCCCACTTACTCATACGCCTAATGGGCGAAGGCCAGTATCAAACAGGAACCTTGGGCGCACCAGAACCAAAGAGCATTGTTTTGTATCTGAGCTGAGCACACCCACACCTATCTTCAGCTCCTTTACTTTACTGCACAGCGTTCCCTCGCACTACTCATACGCCTTAAGTGGGCGGACAAGGCCAGTATCAAAAACCAGGCAACCTTGGGTTGCCAGACCACAAGGGAAGATTGTTTTGGCATCTGAGGCTGGAGCCACCACAAACCTACTCTTCAAAGCCTCCTTAACTTTTCACGCACAGGTCCCCTGCACTACCTCATACGCTAAGTGGCGCGCAAAGCCAGTATTTCAAAAAACCCCAGGGAAAAACCCTTTGGGCGCCAGACCAAGGGAGATGTTTTTTGGGCAATCTGCGAAAAGTGGAGCACCCACAACCTATTCTTTTCAGCTTCCTTTTACTTTATGCCACCCCAGGTCCCCTTGGCAACTAAACCTTTTCATTAACGCTTTTTTAAAAAAAGTTGGCGGGAAGGGGGGAAAAAAAATTCCCCCCTTCCTTTCCCTGTGTGTGGTGGGTGTGTGTTTTTTCCCCCACCACCCAAATTGGAAAAGAGAGAAGCAAGATTATAAGAGAGAGAGAGAGAAGCAAGATTATAGGAGAGAGAGAGAGAAGCAAATTAGAGGAGAGAGAGAAGAGATGCAAATTAGAGGAGAGAGAGAGAGAAGCAAAATTATAGGAGAGAGAGAGAGAAGCAAAATTAGAGGAGAGAGAGAAGTAAATTAGAGAGAGAGAGGGAAGCAAGATTATAGGAGAGAGAGGGAAGCAAAATTAGAGAGAGAGAGAGACAGGAGAAGCAAAATTAGAGGAGAGAGAGAGAGAGAGAGAAAAACAAAATAGAGGAGAGAGAGAAAGGAAAAGCAAAATTAGAGGAAGAGAGAGAGAGAGAGAGAGAGAGAGAGAGAGAAAAAGCAAAATTAGAGGAGAGAGAGAGATAAGCAGATTAGAGGAGAGAGATAAGCAGAATTGAGGAGAGAGAAAGAGAAGCCAAAATTAGAGAGAGAGAAAAGCAAAATTAGAGGAGAGAGAGAAAGAGAGAAGCAGAATTAGAGGAGAGAGAGAGAGAGAGAGAGAGAGAAGAGAGAGAGAGAGAGAAAAAGTTAATTAGAGAGAGAAAGAAAGAGAGAGAGAGAGAGAGTAGAAAGTAAGAATCAGGTAATAGTGTGAATGAGAAATCTTATGACTATCACCTGCCATGCGTTAAACCAAAAGTCTCTTCTTCTCTTGTATGAAATGAAAAACCACTCCCATCTTAAACGTACAATTCAAGAAGACACAAGATCGGATTCTACTCACTTCCGGTATAGTTTGGATATTGCTGCAGTGGGATGGGAGGGGGACGAGTTCTTTTTTTTTTCTTTTCTTCTTTCTTCTTTTCTTTAAAAAGAACTAATTTCACCTCGAATAACTCAGTAGTAGAGCATTTGGCTAGAACCACAAGATTCCTAGTTCGATACCGGCCCTCGTCAACTCAGGCATATGAGCAGCACAAGGATCTATGCGGCAAGTAAAGGAGCTGATGGTAGGTGTGGCTCCACCTCAGATGCAAAACCATTCCTTGGTCTANGCGTGAGTGAAAGGGGATAGACTCCCTCGCTGATTGGCTGATACCGACTTTAGGCCGCCCGTCGACTTTACTATATTTGTATATACAAATTTGAACCACACTCCAAATATCAAATCTCTTCTAAGTCAACCAACTGACCCCATAAAAATAAAAGTACCATTCCCTACACACTAACCCCACCCGACTTTAGGCAGGCCACTCCTATGTACACGGTGGTCTAAGTCTTGTCACCCCTACATACTCGAAAAATACAAATATAGGCGATGTTTGAGATTTGTAAGTTTGAGACTAATTTCCATAAGTCATGTCTGAAGGAATTGGTCTTCCATTAAACAAGTAAACAAACCCAAACCAATACAAAGTTTTGATTACAATCATTTACAAATGAATCAAATTTTAGCATTAGATAAACCATAAGGAGTTGATGTGTTGTTAAACAAATAAACTTTAGCCAAACCAAACAAATGAACCAAATTTCGGCATTAAATAACCCATAAGGAACTGATATGCCTTTAAACAAATAAACCAAACCAAACCTATACATAGTTATGATTACATTCAAACATTTATAAATGAATAAAATTTTGGCATTAAATAACCCTTAAGGGGTTGATATGCCATTAAATAAATAAACCAAAACAAGCCTATAGATAGTTATATTTACAATCAATGTTTTAGAAATTAATCAAATTTTGGCATTAAATAACCCATAAGGGGTTGATATGCCATTAAACAAAAAATCAACCAAACCTATACATAGTTATGACTAGCAGCGGCTATCTGGCGTCACCTGGGTAGAGGGGGATTTTTAAAAGTTAGTCCCGCAGATTCATTATTACTGAATTATGAGTTGAATCCTTGTGTGATGCCCCATTTAAATCCCTATGTAAAAAAAAAAACAACCTTGCATTGATCCAGCTACTCTGAAAAGAAATGTTAATGTCTACTATCTAAAATATTAAATGATAAATATCCATGCTGTTATCATCTAAATTTTATTTTTTAATTATCTTCACGTATATAAATCAAATCTCTATTATTTTTGCTCAAAAACCAAGCCCTGGTGATATTTAAAGTGTATATATATTTATTTTGTCGTTAATTGTTTTATTTTTGAAGTTTCCTCCGGACATACAGATTCACACAACTGCCCTTTATATATATATATATAGATAGATAGATTACAATCAAACATTTACAAATAAATCAGGTTTTGGCATAAAATAACCCATAAGGAGTTGATAAGCCATTAAACAAATATTTTGCATAGAAATATGACAGGACACTTGTGGAATCTTCTCCGATTGCTACTACTGATGCTCCTGCTGATAATTTTGGCCGATTGGCCATCTTTGACCTTCTGTGGTCAAATGACCATGTTGAATATATTGTCCAGTGCTGCTTGCCTTGCACTATGTGCAAAGAAGATTACAGAGTATTGATTGGGTTTAAATAACTACCAATGACATACTAATTGGAACCTATTTTATTCTTAGTCAATACATATGGCATTTTGATGTTCTGAATTCAACTAGTTCTACCAACAGACTTTATACAGAACAATGGGAGTATTAGACTATTAGCTCAGTTGTTAGAGCGCATGCCTAGGAAACACAAGGTTTCTGGTTTGATACCGGCCCTCATCAACTCAACTCATGAGTAGCACATGGATTGGTGTGGTAAAGTGAGGAGCTGATGGTATGTGTGGCAAAAACAATCTCCTTGGTCTAGCGCTAGGGAAAAGGGGATAAACTCCCTCGTTGGGTGGCTGATATCGACTTTAAATCACCCCAATGACTTTACTTACTTTATCTGTTAGTAGTCTTTTGGTTAAAAGATATACAGGGTGTTTCAGAAAAAAAAGTATATCAATCAAGATGTTCAGGGTGTTTCAGAAAAAGGGATAACATTGGCGATATACAGGGAGTTGATTTTTACTATAAAAATGCATTGGAAATAATGTTTACTATAAAAATGCATTGGAAATGATTATTACTATGAAAATGCATTGGAAATGATTATTACTATAAAAATGCATTGGAAATGGTTTTTACTATGAAAATGCATTGGAAATGATTATTACTATGAAAATGCATTGACCACTAATTTTTACAATAAAATTGTATTGGAAAGGATTTTTAGTATAAAAATGCATTGCAAATGATTATTACTATAAAAATGCATTGGATAATGATTTTTAATATAAAAATACATTTGAAATGATTTTTAGTATAAAAATGCATTGGAAATGATTTTTAGTATAAAAATGCATTGGAAATGATTTTTAGTATAAAAATGCATTTGAAAGGATTTTTACTATAAAAATGCATTGGACAATGATTTTTAGTATAAAAATGCATTGGAAATGATTTTTAGTATAAAAATGCATTGGACAATGATTTTTACTATAAAAATGCATTAGAAATGATTTTTACGATAAAAATGCACCGGAAAGGATTTTTACTATAAAAATGCATTGGAAATGATTTTTAGTATAAAAATGCATTGGAAAGGATTCTTACTATAAAAATACATTGGAAATGATTTTTACTATGAAAATGCATTGGAAATGGTTTTTAGTATAAAAATGCATTGGAAAGGATTTTTAGTATAAAAATGCACCGGAAAGGATTTTTACTATAAAAATGCATTGGAAATGATTTTTAGTATAAAAATGCATTGGAAAGGATTCTTACTATAAAAATGCATTGGAAATGATTTTTACTATGAAATGCATTGGAAATGATTTTTAGTATAAAAATGCATTGGAAAGGATTCTTACTATAAAAATGCATTGGAAATGATTTTTACTATGAAAATGCATTGGAAATGATTTTTAGTATAAAAATGCATTGGAATGGATTCTTACTATAAAAATGCATTGGAAATGATTTTTACTATGAAAATGCATTGGAAATGATTTTTAGTATAAAAATGCATTGGAAAGGATTTTTAGTATAAAAATGCACCGGAAAGGATTTTTAGTATAAAAATGCATTGGAAATAATGTTTACTATTAAAATGCATTAGATAACCCACAAAGGTTGATGTGCCATTAAACAAAGAAACCAATGCATAAGTTGGACTGTCTTTTTTTCCCCTTTCTAGTTGGACTTTTTCGTAATATAAATATTAGTAGCAGACATATGAGAAAAGAATGATGTCTGAATTGGAATTACTTCTATTTCTGTCTATTGGTTATCCATTTACAAAACAATACACATCTTCTTACATAGCATAATGGCTAATGTGCTAGACTGCAACATCACAGTATGCAAGTTCAAATTCCAGTTGTACTATTACATTCACTTTCAGACTAATACTCTTGGGAAAAGTATGGATCCCATCAACCTTCCAGCTATGAGTTAAATAATATTACTACTGTTATTCTACAAGGATGGCTTTGGCATTAAATAACCCACAAAGGTTGATATGTCATTAAACAAAGAAACTTGTAGCAAGCTGGGTGTAGTATATATTTTATATAGGTTTACACAACTTACTAAACTTTTAAACAAAACTCAACACAATGAAAGAAATCAATGGAGTTGTATTAAAATAACAATCTGTATTAAAATAGAATTACAGACATGTATAATAGCATACTGGGCATAGTCCTTTGTTTTATATTGTGGTATTAATAGTTGATATTTTATCTTGTTTTTCTTTGCTGATACTGGAGCTGATTTGTTGCGTGACCACTTGTCTTGTCATTCTCTGAACTACTCTAAAATTCCCACTTTTCCTTTTTGGCGCTTGGTTTTGAATTCAGCGTTTGTTGTTTTTCGTTACTGCATTTTTGGGATTCTTACTCCCCCTTTTTAATATAATCAGCAACTACCATTTTATTAAACATTACAAGCTTTTCGATGAAAATTTGCGAGAAATTTGAAGTCATTGGAAATGATTTTTAGTATAAAAATGCATAGGAAATTACTTTTACTATAAAAATGCATTGGACAATGATTTTTAGTATAAAAATGCATTGGAAATGATTTTTAGTATAAAAATGCATTGGAAATGATTTTTAGTAAAATGCATTGGAAATGATTTTTAGTATAAAAATGCATTGGAAATGATTTTTAGTATAAAAATGCATTGGAAATTTTTAGTATAAAAATGCATTGGAAATGATTTTTTAGTATAAAAATGCATTGGAAATGATTTTTAGTATAAAAACATTGGAAATGATTTTTAGTATAAAAATGCATTGGAAATGATTTTTACTTAAAAATGCATTGGACAATGATTTTTAGTATAAAAATGCATTGGAAATGATTTTTAGTATAAAATGCATTGGACAATGATTTTTAGTATAAAATGCATTGGACAATGATTTTTAGTATAAAAATGCATTGGAAATGACTTTTACTATAAAAATGCATTGAACAATGATTTTTGAAATAAATTACATTATAAATTACACAAAGGTTGATATGTCATTAAACAAAGAAACTAAACAAAAACAATACTTATGAGGAACTGTTTTTTTTTTCTTTTTTCATTCTAGCATGACTTTTTCGTGTGCTTCTAAAATCAGAGAGAATCCACGAGAATGCCCATTGTGGCTAGATACATATTTGTCTTTTGTGCAAATTTCTCACATGTGCGCATGTTATGCTGGTTAGTTGGTTGGATTTTATGGCATGTCAACACTTGTTGGGTTCTGTCGGTAGAGCATTCGGCTAGAAACCACAAGGTTCCTAGTTCAATAATGGCCCTCGCCAACTCAGCGTACGAGTTGCACAGGGATCTGTGCGGTAAAGTAAAGAGCTGATGGTAGGTGTAGCGCTCCACCTCAGATGCAAAATAATCTCCTTGGTCTGGTGCTAGTGAAAAGGGGATAGACTCCCTCGCTGATTGGCTGATACCAACTTTAGGCCATACCAATAACTTACTTATACCAAAGATCTTTTGTTTATTCATTCTAGTTTGGTACTCAATTTTTTTTAAACACATTTTTTAAACTCCCTTTTTTCTATTTAACCCATAGATGGGTCTTTAACAGGTACTGCCACTCCGGGTCAGAGTGGACCTGGGAGTAATGACAATGAAGGGGTAACTCCACATTCCACAGAGTTCCAGAATTGGAACTTCACCATTAGATGCAGTTTAACGTCATACCGTGTGATATGTATATCACAGAGGAAACCCACAGACTAGGATTGCAAGGAACACTACAGACAAGGATTAATCAACTGAATCCCTACCATGGCAACAAGAATTTTAACAATAACTTCTGATTCTGCAACCCTGATTGAGATGCTGTTAAAAAAAACATTAACCAACCCACCTTTAAAAATTACACTATTTTTTGGATTATTTATGACTTTTTAAAAACTGAAAATAAATCAAATGATTTGGTAGTTAATCAGTCTTAAATTATTAGCCTATTTATTATCTGATATTGAAACCAAGTTTCTTGGGGGTGACGGGGGGGGGAGAGGGGTGGTTAGAAGAAAATCAATGTCTCCATTTCTTCTTTGTGTCCACAGGAAGTGAGCTCTATTCAGTGTTTAATTCTTGTCTTTAACATAACACATAATGGCAATCTCTCTCTCTCTCTCTCTCTCTATATATATATATATATATATATATATACCTTTTTGTCTCTCTCTCTCTACCTTCTTGTCTCTCTATCCCTCTCTCTCTCTCTACCTTGTTGGCTCTCTCTCTCTCTCTCTCTCTCTCTCTCTCTCTCTACCTTCTTGGCTCTCTCTCTTTCTTCTCTCTCTCGCTCTACCTTCTTGTCTATCTCTCTACTGTCTTCTCTCTCTACCTTCTTCTCTCTCTCTCTCTCTACCTTCTTCTCTCTCTCCCTTCTTCTCTCTCTCTCTCTATCTTCTCACTTTCTCTACACCTTCTTCTCTCTCTGTCTTCTCTCTCTCTGTCTCTCTCTCTCTACCTTTTTTCTCTCCCTCTCTACCCTTTTCTCTCTCTCTCTCTCTACCTTCTTCTCTCTCTCTCTCTCTCTCTCTCTTCTCTCTCTCTCTCTCCCTTCTCTCTCTCTTCCTTCTCTCTCTCTCCCTACCTTCTTCTTCTTCTTCTTCTCTCTCTCTCTCTCTATCTATATATATATGTATACCTTCTTGGCTCTCTCACTCTTAACATTATGCATAATGGCAATTTCTCTCTCTCTCTCATAACATTAGATGATACAACAAAACATTGTGACAGAAATAAAGAGGAGACATTTTTGTCCGATTATTTATTCATGTAAAGTAAGAAGCAAAGAAAGTTGTTTTGTAAATGGATAACCAAGAGACAGAAATAGAAGCAATTCTAGTTTATACATCATTCCTCTCTCAAATGTCTGCAACTGATATTCCTCTGCCCTGTTGACTGGGACAGAAGAATCTGCAGAGAGGTAAAATTTCCCTCCAATGGAGCCACCTGTTGGTCATGAATGCCAACCCATGATGCTTAAGACGGAATCCTGGTGACTGAGAGTGTCCAATCTGTGTTGAATAGATTAAAAATGATTTAAAAAAAAAATTTTTTTTTGGTTGTTTTTTTTGCTGTTTTATGGAATATCAACCTTGGTGGGTCATTTTATGGTGACAAAATTTTGAAATAAATTCATTCTTAATGGATAATCAGTTTTGTTTATAAACATGTTTTACTATTTAACCCATAGATGAACAGGTACCCTAACAGGTACTACCACTCCTGGTCAGAGTGGACCTGGGAGCAATGGTGATGAAGGGGTGCTCCACATTCCCCAAACCTCCAAAACTGGAACCTCACCATGATAGAGTTTTATGTCATTACCAGGACATGTAGACCCTCAGCCACCGCCTTATAGCATCCATATGATGAAAAGGGTTGGGGCTTGCCATAAGGGCAATAGGGTTGGGGCAATCATATAGGTTCTAGGGCTTGACGTAACCAGTCGATTGATCGGAGGAGGCCTCTCCGACTGTTTGTCCAGCACAAGTAAGGATCAAAGTGAAATATTGCATATCATGGACTGTTCAACCACTTGGGTTCTATCCTTGAGCATCACGAGTCGCCACCCACGGCCAACAGGTGGGCCCATTGGGGGAGTCTTACCCCTCTACAGAGGTGCAGTCGGTACATTCTAATGCCCCAGCTGACAATCAGAATGATGAAAATTTTTTTTATTAAAATTATATTATTTTGGAGTCAGAGTCAGAATTATAGGAATGTAAAAAGTGTAACGAGATGATGAAGGTCCTGAGTTTTGAGAGGACTACTATAGAAAAGGAGGAAGAAGAAATGAGACAAGGTGGAGGCTTTGAAAAAAGGGTGGAGTGATGCACGGTGATTTGACCGGGGCATGAGCCCCGAATGGAGAATTGAAAGCCAACTGGAAGTTTCGGGTGTTGACCGGAACAGGAAGTCACGTGGTGACGAGGAATGACAAAGAAGAATATCGTCCTCTTTTTGCTTTCCGAGGCATAAGGTGCGGATGGGCCTCTGGTCCCTAGTGTGGGATTACAGTAATTTATTAGTGTCCTCTCTCTCTTTCTTTCTGCCTTTCCTCCTCTCCGAAACAACCCACAAGACGAGCCCAAAAATAAAAGCTAAGCAGCTTGTGATGATATATTTCTCGCATTGTACCTTTTTATCGAAAAAGATGACCACCGCGTACCAAATACCTTTTTAGTGTCGTGAATTTGGAGGCATGTTGACCAGCCCCGCTATACAACATATATTGCTATTAGAACGTTACAAAAGTATAATAATCTTGATTTAACACTCTCTCACTCTTTTTTTCTTTCTTTTCATCTTTTCATTATGTTCAACTGAAACAAATTAACGTTATCGCTTCTGCATGCTCACCCCCTCTATCTTTCTCCTACTCTCTTTCTGCATTTCTTATATTTTTTCTGGGTAGCATGTCCTTTTTTTCCCCTTTCTTTCTAATAAAAAACAGAATGGTTGATTATTTAGTTAAGGTGATGACACTAATAAAAAATAAGAATTGGGCAGATAAGTGTGGTGAGCCGGAAGTTAATGCTCTGAAAGCAGAAATGGAATGACGAAAATAAGAAGTCTGTGCATGAGATCAGCGCAGGTAAAAATAAAAATAAATTTTTTTTTTTAAACTTCTTTTTCTTTTTTTTTAAACTTCTTTCTTTTTTTAAAACTTCTTTCTTTTTTTAAAAACTTCTTTTTTTTTTTAAACTTCTTTCTTTTTTTTAAAACTTTTTCTTTTTTTTAAAAACTTCTTTCTTTTTTTTAAACTTCTTTTTTTTTTCAAACTTCTTTTTTTTTTTGGCACGAATGCTTTTGATTGGTTGAAAATTATCATTTTTAATATTTCATTAAAAATGATAATTTTCAACCAATCAAAAGCATTCGTGCCAAAAAAAAAGAAATTAAAAAAAAAAAAGACCGATTTCGATCTTAGGTAGTGATATAAATAAGGAAGGTTTTCAAAGAACAGTTTAGAAGATCAAGTATGCCTGGATAGTTCATGTCACTCGAATTAAGAAATATTTGCCTATCATTGAAGATATTACAAACTATACCTTTCTCTCTCTAAAATTTACTTCACTACTGTTTTGTATATTGAGCATTACCCTTTCTTTCTCAGTTTGAATTAACTCAACACCTTCTTTTTATTTTATTACATGAACTTTTTAAAAACGCATATTCTGCAGGACTTTGCTCAGTATTCTTGACGACTGTAAGCTTTTTGTTTTAATACACATATTACTCGTTGAATTCATGAGTTATTTGTTTTTCTGTCTTAATATATCTGACCTTATGGTGAGTTTGTTATAATTAACAATATAGATATATATATATATATATATATATATATCCACTCATCAACCACCATATAAGCAACACCAGATAATCAGGATTTATATTTTTGGATTTCATCCTGAATTATTTGCACGGTCTCATTTTTAAACAGAGGATGTTGCAGGATGATAACGGTCATACAATTAAGGAACACAAGTATTAATATACAGTCTCGATATATTCACTATCCCTGTCAACACATACGAATCTCCCATAGATGATTAAAAAATGTTAATATTTCTATGGGAGTATTTTATTAGAAAAAAAAAGGACTGACATTACATTATGAGAGGGTTTTGCAAGATGATAACTGTCGTACAATTAAGGAACACAAGCATTAATATATAGATTTCAAACAGTCTCGATATATTCACTATCTCTGTCAACACATAGGAATCTTGCATAGGTGATTAAAAAAAATGTTAATATTTCTATGGGAGTATTTTTATTAGAAAAAAAAGGACTGACATTGCTTTATGAGAGGGTTTTGCAAGATGATAGTGGTCATACAATTATAAAAACACAAGTATATATATATATATATATATATATATATATAGAGAGAGAGAGAGAGAGATAGATAGATAGATAGATTCTTGTTTCCAGTTAGAAACATTCATTGAAAATGGACAGTGATCGATTAATTTTTGTTTTTCTGTCCTGAATAAAAATGTAGGTTAACATCATGATCTTTTCTTTTTCTTTTTTCTTTTTTCTTTTATGGTCACTTCAATTCAGCCGGACACACAAACTGTCCTTTTATGTCCAGCCATTGTTAAATAGAGATGGACATTTGGTTTACAGTAAAATCAATCACTTCAGACATTTTTAATATGTATTAATACATTAGTACATCTGTTGGTGGGTTGGATTTTACGGCATATCAACCCTTGTTGGGTTATTTTATGCCGAAAGAAGACGTTTTGTTTTGTTCATTCTTAATGAGTTTTCAATTTTTTTTTTTTTAAACTCAATTTTTTAAAAACATATTTTTCCTATTTAACCCATAGATAGGAACCTAACAGGTACTACCACTTTAGGTCAGAGTTAACCTGGGAGTAATGGCAATGAAGAGGTACTCCACACTCCCCAGATCTCCAAAAATGGAACCTCACCATTAGATGAACGTTAAAGTCATACCCAGGATAGGGTCAGAGTGGACCTAGGAGTAATGGCGATGAAGGGGTACTCCACACTCCCCAGAGTTCCAAAAATGGAACTTCACCATTAGATGCATGTTAAAGTCATACCCAGGATAGGGTCAGAGTGGACCTGAGAGTAATGGTGATGAAGGGGTACTCCACACTCCCCAGAGCTACAAAAATGGAACTTCACCATTAGATGCACGTTAAAGTCATACCCAGGACAGGGTCAGAGTGGACCTAAGAGTAATGGTGATGAAGGGGTACTCCACACTCCCCAGAGCTACAAAAATGGAACTTCACCATTAGATGCATGTTAAAGTCATACCCAGGATAGGGTCAGAGTGGACCTGGGAGTAATGGCGATGAAGGGGTACTCCACACTCCCCAGAGCTCCAAAGATGGAACTTCACCATTAGATGCATGTTAAAGTCATACCCAGGATAGGGTCAGAGTGGACCTGAGAGTAATGGCGATGAAGGGGTACTCCACACTCCCAGAGCTCCAAAGATGGAACTTCACCATTAGATGCATGTTAAAGTCATACCCAGGATAGGGTCAGAGTGGACCTGAGAGTAATGGCGATGAAGGGGTACTCCACACTCCCCAGAGCTCCAAAGATGGAACTTCACCATTAGATGCATGTTAAAGTCATACCCAGGATAGGGTCAGAGTGTGCCTGGGAGTAATGGCGATGAAGGGGTACTCCACACTCCCCAGAGCTCCAAAATTGGAACTTCACCATTAGATGCACGTTAAAATCATACCCAGGACAGGGTCAGAGTGTACCTAGGAGTAATGGTGATGAAGGGGTACTCCACACTCCCCAGAGCTCCAGGACACATTTATATGTTTTTAAAAATTAGTGAAATCCAAGTGTGTCAATTAATCAAATAAAAATAATACCATTGAAGATAAAATTACGGATCGCGGATTTAATCTGATCCCAACTATTCATAGCAGAATTTGTTAATCTGATCCAGTTAGTCATTTATTGAAACTTGAATCCAATCAATTGAAGACATCAAACAGACAAGTTGACTACAGCAAAATAATCTTTAAAATATTATCAGTAATTTCTTCATATGACAAAAGATCTGCACACTCAGCCATTGGCTAAGAAATCAGCCAATCAATTTACAAAAGATTTTCAAGTTGAAATAGTATCAGTACAGAAGAAGAAGAAGAAAAAGAAGAAATTTAGAGAGAGAGAAGAAGAAGAAGAAGATGAAGAAGAAATTTAGAGAGAGTGAAGAAGAAGAAGAAGAAGAAGAAGAAGAAGAAGAAGAAGAAGAAAAAGAAGAAATTTAGAGAGAGAGAAGAAGAAGAAATTTAGAGAGTGAGAGAGAAGAAGAAGAAGAAGAAGAAGAAATTTAGAGAGAGAGAGAAGAAGAAGAAGAAGATGAAGAAGAAATTTAGAGAGGAAGAAGAAGAAGAAATTTAGAGAGAGAAGAAGAAGAAGAAGAAATTTAGAGAGAGTGAAGAAGAAGAAGAAGAAGAAGAAGAAGAAGAAGAATTTAGAGAGAGTGAAGAAGAAGAGAAGAAATTTAGAGAGAGTGAAGAAGAAGAAGAAGAATTTAGAGAGAGTGAAGAAGAAGAAGAAGAAGAAGAAGAAGAAGAAGAAGAAGAAGAAGATTTAGAGAGAGTGAAGAAGAAGAAGAAATTTAGGGAGAGTGAAGAAGAAGAAGAAGCAATCTAGAGAGAGAGAGAGAGAGAGAGAAAGAAGAAGAAGAA
This sequence comes from Doryteuthis pealeii, assembly GCA_023376005.1. Taxonomy (NCBI): domain Eukaryota; kingdom Metazoa; phylum Mollusca; class Cephalopoda; order Myopsida; family Loliginidae; genus Doryteuthis; species Doryteuthis pealeii. The sequence continues at coordinate 67,553,882 of CM042171.1, forward strand.
GAAGAAGAAGAAGAAACCATTGCTTATAATCTCAGGTTATTAATTGCATAAATGTAAATAAGAAAGAAAGAAAGAAAGGAAGGAAGAAAAGAATGTAGTAAATTGCTGATTGGTTAAAATCTGAGCCAATCACCTAACAGGGATCAAACTGTTTTTTGAAGTAATTTCACTATTCAATCTAAATCTCTTGACATGGTAAATATGGGACAAAAAAAAAAAAAAAAAAAAAAAGAGAAATAATATATATATAAGCATTGTAACTATATCTAGCTTTGTAACTATCCACCTTCATTCTCAGGAATTGGCATGTAACATGCTAAGGAGAAAGCAATAGATAAACTCAGCTAACAGTTGAGATAAAGAAGAGAGAAACTGGACAAATACCACAACCTTGCTAGAGAGCTGAAACATTGTGGAATATAGGTGACAGTGATATCAACTGTAGTTGGAACCTTTGGAACAGCTCTAAGGAATCTATTGAATCAAAATCTCTTGACATGATAGATATGGACAAAAGAAAAAGAAAAAGAAAAAAAAAGGAGAAAAAAGGAAAAAGTGAAAGAGTATCAATTACATTACTAAAATGAAGTAAAAGGACAAGTGAATTCATGCCTTTCTGAATAAAGACATGAATATAAATTTTTCCAGTTAGATCTGAGACTTGGAACACTGTTTCCATTTCTTCTAAGGTCACTTGCAACTTTCCAAGTATGTTTTGTACGCTGGTAGGTGGAATATAAATACAAAAATGACTTACCTGTGCAGGGTAGGCACTATTTTCGACTACTGCAATCTTAATGCCTTCACCAAGAAAAATACTCCCATAAAGGTGTTAATATTTTTTAAACTATAGAATAATCAAGCTAAGTTCCAATTACCGTCGAATTGGTAAGACACGGCAACAAACAGTCGTAACTGAATACGAACCTGTCTTGTTGCAATTCTACTGCAGAATGACAGGGTATTTATGAAACTCCACAACATCATAGAAACCAAGCAGCCAATCAGAACTCAAGGAATGGAATCACCCAAATACATGAATGGACTATTCTTGATTCCCATAAATACCAACTGTCTTGGACACTGCTTAAGTTGTGCTTAGCCAGTTGCTGTTGTTCAAACCAACAGTAGACTGACTGACTTCAAGGTTGGAGTTATAGGAAATAATAATGTATTGTATACATGGAAGGCAGAATATAAATGCAAAAATGACTTACCTGTGCAGGGTAGGCACTATTTTCAACTACTGCAATCCCACTGTCCACATCAATATCCTGGCTATCAGACTGGGCTTGGGCCAGTAGGCTACCATGACGAAGGTCTGTTTGTCTTGGAGTTAAGGTGGGATCACTGCGACTGTGTTCGCCATTAAGTTGAGCAGTTTTTTGCCGAAGCTCAGCAGCAGCAAACAACACATCATACTCTGGCGAAACGGACGTCCCACTGAGGTCAGATGCGCTGCAGATATTTGGTTGACTGCCCGACAAATTTTGGGCCTCCACCTTGATATCTTCTTTACGCTCACGGCTTTTACCCCGGATCCTCTCGGTGGACTTTCGAAGACTGTTCCAGAGTTTCTTCCTGCGACTGACTGTTGGCGGGGAAGACGTTGGAGAGAAACCTTCATCTTTGCTCAAGTCTCCGGAACTTTTCGCTTTCCGACCTTTGTCCTTTTTCTTTCTTGGTCCTGAAACAAGAGGATGAAAAACATCAAATATATAAAATACTATATGACTTTATATATATATATATGAGGAAGAATGAATAAAGAAAAGAAAGTACAGAATGGATAATAAAAGATGAATTTAATCAATACCACTTACACATGTGTTTCGGTCAGTTTATCTATGTGTACACGATTCAAACTATCATTATTATTAAATAAATAAATGAAATGAAATTAAACAATAATAATGAAAAATTTAAAAATATTCCGTACACAGAGAAAATTTGACCTTCATCAGAGTGAAATTTTATTTTGAATGAAAAAAAAAATTTGTTGGAGAAAAAAGGAGAATTTTAAAAAATGTTTGAAGAGAATTTTTAAAAATTCACTTTCAGGACGCTGAACAATATAGAGCCGTTAGCAGATCTCGAGAATTTGAATATTTGATTTTTCTAGGAGTTATGGTAGATACAATTATGTATTGCAAAAATAAAGTGTAATTATTTATCCCTAGCTTGTTGAAAGTCCCGGAACCGAGAAAAAGAAAAGAAAAAATGAAATAAGTGTATCTATCATGTTTGTTTTGCAAAAAACCGTGAACTCATCAAAAAAAAAAAAATATATATATATATATATATATATATATATATATATATAATAATAATGATAATAATAATATTAGTAGAGGAAAAACGTTAAGGGTCTACCATGGTTTCAATCCAAATGATTTCATCAGGATGCTACTCTACACTTAACTAAGTTGATGTAATAAACTCAGATACATTTCTTTTTTATTAATGATTTCAGGAAAACAGAAACAATGTAACTGTCAAACCATACAATGTGCCCCATGAAAGGAAGATGCTTGACTAAAAGAATCATTTACCAAACCTCAGTAACATCTATCAAAAAATCTAACTAAATTCTATGTGGAATGCATATATATATATATATATATATATATATGAAAAGTTTTTTAGCAGTACAAAATTTTATGAGGACACGTAGAAGCGTATTCATCATGAAAGAGATGGAAAAATTTCTAAAAAGAAAATTAGGGTACCCTTATAATTAGATGTATAATCTAAAATAAATAATTCTTTTTTCGGTCAATTCTCATCAGAGAAATTCATTGATAGATGGTTATACGTAGGTTGGAATTGTTGAAAAAAAAAGTTAATTTTTTTTTTTTCCCCCTTTTTCAATAGGAACGAGAAATTTCTCTAGAACTTTTTGCTTTCCGACCTTTGTCCTTTTTCTTTTTTTCAACAATTCCCAAGGGTATTGGCACCATTTGAAATGCCAACAACTTCGTCCAGGAATTGAACTCAGGTTGACGAGTCCATTTCCTACAACTCTACCCATTAGTCCACGCGCCCCCATTGTGGGTATATAAACAAGAGTGATAGCGATAGAGAAAGAAAGACAGAAAGACAGAGTCGTGACTTACTTGTTTCATTCTCTTTTCTATTTTGGCTATGATCGTCTAGTGTTGTTTCCTTTACTTTTTTCTTTTGGCCGATCATCATCTTGTCGTCTCTTCTTGTCTTCTTCTAACTAAGGGCTTCTTTTCAAGTCATGCATTAATCAACTACAAGACTTTGTTTTTCTTTGATCAAAGATTTTATTTCTGCCCACTCTGATTCACTGCCAACCTCAACAGAACATGTCTGTTCTGCATGCCATTTAGGTTGAAACTGATTACCTAACTAGTCAAATCACATGACGTGCAAGATTCCATACAGTCTGGAACTTTTCCAATGAAAACCTCCCTGCCTACTTTCTTAGAATTTGAAGGCCAATGGCCCCTTATTCTACAGGTGTTGGTCAATAATTTATGTTACCACATAGATTATGCAACACTTCATTCTGGCTTTCTTGGGTGTGGAGACTATTTTTCTCTCTGTTTCACTTCTTTTAATGCGTTGTTTGACAGTGAGGCACCACTTGGCATAAAATAACCCTTGATGGATTAACATGCCATTAAAATCAATCAATCAAATTAAATAAAAATTTCTTTTTTTAAAAAAATCATATAATAAAATAAAAACTTAGAGAATATTATCTAATCAATTCTGTTGACTTTCACTTGATTTGTCACTCTTTAAACAATTAACAATTAACATTGGTATATTACTTACTTGTTTCAGTATTGATTCGATAAAAAAAAGAAGTGAGACAAGAAAAATAACTGTAGTGGTGTGTTACATTTGAACATTTTCCAAGTTAACATATCTAAAAAGAACCCATAACTCAGCTCCCTCCTGGTAGCTGAATCAACTCAAAAATCAAGTTCCCTTTCAGATCTAGGGGAACTTATTATAGAAAGTTTAATCTGTTTCCCAATAAAACTAATTACAAACAAATAAACAGAGATTGAAAGTTGAGGAATAAAAGTGGATGAAACACAAACAATTTCATTCAATTAATATTTTGCCTCAGTGTATCAATGAAGCTTAGCATTCATTCATTCATTCATTAAAAAAATCCAAACTCACTTTATATTCATTCTAGAATGGGCTACCCGGGATCACTTAGGTAGAGGGAATGACATTACATATAACAATGTAATAAAGTTAAAAAAAAGTAAAGTCGTCGGGGTGGCCTAAAGTCAGTATAAGCCAATCAGCGAGGGAGTCTATCCCCTTTTCACTAGCGCTAGACCAAGGAGATTGTTTTCGCGTCTGAGGTGGAGCACCACACCTACCATCAGCTCCTTACTTTACTGCACAGATCCCTGTGCTACTCATACCCTGAGTTGCCAAGAGTCGGTATCAAACTAGGAACCTTGTAGTTTCTAGCCAAACTCTATACCGACTGAGCTAACCCGGCCCTTTAGTAAGAAATTTTTAATTCAATAATTTACAAGTTTTTAAGAATAAGATACAAATGAGACTGTGATCAACAAGACTAAGTAGAATTCAATGCTATTATTATGTAAATTTTAATTGTGAAATATCTTTGCAAATATAAATCAAATCCTCATAATATTTTGCACAAAAGCTTCGGGGATAGTGAATGAGTATATATATTTACTTAGTTATTAAACTGTTCTATTTTCATAGTTTTAGCCAAATGTACACACATACATATAACTGCCCTTATATATAGGTATAAATATCATATTGATATACCAGGGATATTCAGCATTGCCCGGGAAAAATAATTTCAAATACAATAAAACACCAGAAACACACACCAAATAACCAAAAGCCTAACCCTACGCAAATCATATACCCCATATACTATTGTTATCATATTTCATACCCTATGTACTATTGTTATCATATTTCATACTCCATATACTATTGTCATCATATTTCGTACCCCGTGTACCCTATATACTATTGTTATCATATTTCATACCCGTGTACCCCATATACTATTGTCATCATATTTCATACCCCGTGTACCCCATATACTATTGTCATCATATTTCATAGCCCATGTACCCCATATACTATTGTCATCATATTTCATACCCCATGTACCCCATATACTAGTTATCATATTTCATAGCCCAGTACTATTGTTATCATATTTCATGCCTCATGTACCCCATATACTATTGTCATCATATTTCATGCCCATGTACCCCATAAACTATTGTCATCATATTTCATGCCCATGTACCCCATATACTATTGTCATCATATTATGCCCCATGTACCCCATATACTATTGTCATCATATTTTATGCCCCATGTACCCCATATACTATTGTCATCATATTTCATACTCCATGTACCCCATATACTATTGTTATCATACTCCATGTACCCCATATACTATTGTTTAGCATATTTCATACATACCCCATGTATCCCATATACTATTGTTATCATATTTCATACCCATGTACCCCATATAACTATTGTTATCATATTTCATACACCATGTATCCCATATACTATTGTTATCATATTTCATACCCCATGTACCCCATATACTATTGTTATCATATTTCATACACCATGTACCCCATATACTATTGTTATCATATTTCATACCCCATGTACCCCATATACTATTGTTATCATATTTCATACCCCATGTATCCCATATACTATTGTTATCATATTTCATACCCCATGTACCCATATACTATTGTTATCATATTCATACCCATGTAACCATATACTATTGTTATCATATTTTCATACACCATGTACCCATATACTATTGTATCATATTTCATACCCCATGTACGCCATATACTTTTGCTATCATATTTCATACCCCATGTACCCATATACTATTGTTATCATATTTCATACACCATGTACCCCATATACTTTTGCTATCATATTTCATACCCCATGTATCCCATATACTATTGTCATCATATTTCATACACCATGTATCCCATATACTATTGTTATCATATTTCATACCCCATGTACCCCATATACTATTGTTATCATATTTCATACCCCATATACTATTGTTAATGCTTTCTTTCGTTAATATCATGATTGAAAAAATGCAATAAAAACACTTAAACAAAACTCCTGCCATTGTTAAGGAACTAATATTTACTCTAAAATAATTGTGTAAATATCATTGCTGGCCGTTTTGGCTTGGAATAAGATAACAAAAATCAGCAAAATATATTTTTATTGAAACTCTGTTTTTTTTTTACTGCTGCTAAATTTCAGCAATTTGGGTTTTTTGTGGCTAAGTAGAAAGCAAATGAATAGACCTTTGTCCTTTCATTTTTAGAGAAATTCAACTCTGTGTCAACCATTGCCAGATAATCAGATCTCTTTTGAAATTGGCCATTTGTTACAAATGCTTAGAGTGTAATTTTCATATGAGATTAAAAAAGAAAAACCCATTCATCTTTTATTGCCAATTCTCGTTTTTTTAACTAATACAAATAATTGTTAGCAAAATGCTTACAATAGGAATTCATGGAAATCATTGACTATTTCTTTTTTCTTCCCTCTCCTAATTTTAGTTTCTTTTCATTGCAACTATTCAGACCATCTATAGACATTTTATTACCTCCCCTTACAGAGAGTGTCCATCCTGAGTCTATGGACATCAGAAAACAGCATTAAGTGGAAATAAAGAGTAAGTTCTCTCTCTCTGAGAAATATACTTCAAAATAACTGAGATGCAGAAAAAAGATTTTTGTTGTTATTATTTATTGAGAGATAGAAAGATGAAAGAATGACACGCCGGTTTGTTGTATGTCTGGTTTTCAGTGCTTTGTGTAACAAAATATTTTAAGTAGCAGAAGCTGCAATACTTAAATTCATTGTTTCTGTTTTATTTATTATTTAATTATTATTTAATTATCATATCATTTATTTATTATTTATTATTATTATTTATTATTATTTTTATTATTATTATTATATAATTATTGAAATGATTAAATATTTATATTAAATGATTAAATATTTATTAAATGATTAAATAATTATTGAAATTATTATTTTATTTTTATTATTATTTATTATTATAATTTATTATTATTTATTATTTATTTATTATTTATCATTTAATTATTATTTAATTTATTATTATTTTCTGTTTTATTTATTATTTAGTGTTGCTTTTAAGAAAATGTACCCTTATTTTCGGACAAAATCTTTGAAAATCATCTGTGGCTTAATTCTAAATTAAACATAGTTATCTAATTTCTTTAAGATTGAATATATCTCCTGGTGTTGCTTAGAGAGCTGAATACTTTTCTTAGGCCTTATTTCCTTTTACAAAAATGAAGGGTTGACATGCCATTAAAACCCAATAAACCAAACCAAGCATATCATTAATTTAACTTTGAGATATTATGTTACAGTCTAACATTTACATTTCTAAATTGAATAAAAATTTAAATAAAAAATACAGGTCAACACACAACACCATTGTTACCGTATTATTATTTTTATTTATTCCAAACTGCATTGTGATAGCCTTCTAAATCAACCTCCTAACCAATTTCTAAATTGGTTTTGGGGTTGGTCTGATATTTTTTTTTTCTTAAGAAAGGTCAGAAATTGATTTTGACCAAAAGAAATGATTGACATTTTCTGTTAAACTGAAAGACAGGAGAAAATTCTAGGATTGACTAGAATGAAAGAGTTTGGAGAGTAAAAGAGAAAGAAGGAATAATAGAAAGGAAAAAAGAAATGAAGGAAAGAAAAAAGGAAGGAAAGAAAAAAAGAAGTGTGAAGAGTAAGAAAGAAGTAAGGAATGAAAGGAAGGAAAAAAGAAAGGAATGAAGAAAAAAGGAAGTGTGGAGAGTAAGAAAGAAGAAAGGAATGAAAGGAAGGAATGAAAGGAAGGAATGAAGAAAAGAAGAAGTGTGGAGAGTAAGAAAGAAGAAAAGAATAAAAAGAAGGAAAAAGGGAATGAAGGAAAAAATAAAGGAAGGAAAGAAGGAAAAATGAAGTGTGGCGAGTAAGAAAGGAAGGAAAGAATGGAAGGAAGTAAAAAAGGAATGACAAAAAGGTTCCCAAATCCGAGATGGTTTCTGAGTCCGAGAAGAAATACCTGAAGAAGGCCCGGAGGGCACATCGACCAAAACATTGTACAGATAACAATAAAGATGAGGACAATAGTCCGAATAATGCAGATAATACTAATCATCAAGCCTCATCTCAAACATTCAGAGAAATAGTAAGATTATTATGTTTTAAATTTAAAAAATGAATTCAAATGAGAAAATAGTAAAAAAGGGAGATATCCAAGGAAGCATAACAGATAATAATAATCTGTGACGAGACTGAAAGGCAGCCCTATGAACAAGCGGATTCCCAACCCCCATAAACAAAGCGCGTCAGGATATGTTTGGTGAGCGGCTATGGATACTTGAACTCGCTACCTCCTTGTAGCTGAGGTGTTGTTAGTAGAGACCCAAATAAAGTATATCCGAACGAGCAGAAATAAAGATGGACTGTTGCTGACAGGGCGAGTGAGGAAGAAAATGGCTGGACGGTAAGTGAAATCTGATGACTGCTATTTGAAGTGAGAGTGGCATGTTCAGTTGGGAAAGGTATTGCATTTCGTTTGCTGGAGAGACTTGCAAAGGATTGATATTACCTTGAATTTTTGGACCCTTTCAAAAGATAATCCTTGCCTCTACCCCAAGCATTTAAAGGTTTTAAAATGTACCCCCACTGTAATACTGGAATATACTCCCCAAAATGAATGTGGGGAGGCTATAAAAACATTCAACTTTTTCTTATGGTAATTTGTCACAGCTCTTATTAACTTAGATGATTTGAGACAACATATCCTAACAGCTGTTGCTACTGTGAACATATCAAGAAAGAAACTATTGCCTTGATATATACTGAAGAATAATCAAGCTAAGTTCCAATTACCATCGAATTAGTAAGACACGGCAACAAGTGGTTGTAACTTAATACAATCCTGTCTCGTTGCAATTCTACTGCAGAATGACAGGGTATTTATAAAACTCCACAATATCATAGAAACCAAGCAGCCAATCAGAACTCAGGAAATGGAATCACCCAAATGCATGAATGGATCATTCTTGATTTCTATAAATACCAACTGTCTTGGACACTGCTTCAGTTATGCTTAGCTAGTTGCTGTTATTCAAACCAACAGTAGACTAACTGACTTCAATAATATATATATATATATATATATATATATATATATATAACTGACCTCAATATATACCATGTAACTTATTTATTATCATTAGATCCTTTCCGTCCTCTAAGGACGATGGCGTAGTGTCCCCCCCCAAAAAAAATTATTTGCATCTGTACAAGTGACTCTGAAGGCCAATTCTTGAGTGACAGTCTTTGGTGCACTGAATGCACACAAACTGTGATGCTTTCTGTGGCTGCCGGCTTTTCTCTCTCTTTCTGGCTCTCTTTGCTGTCAAGGCTACTCTCCTCTCTGCCTCATCTCTCACCGTGCCTTGTTTAACATTGAGGCGCCAGGCCGCTCTATTTTTTGCATCTACCTCCCACGTGTTTGTGTCAATATGGCATATCCTCATAATTCTCCTGCAGACATCTTTAAATCATAGGTGTGGTCGACCAACCGATCGGGAGCCTTTCATTAATTTGCAGTACAAAAGATCTTTTGGGATGCATCTATTTTCCATTCTCTTGACATGTCCAAACCAACGAAAGTGCCTCTCACAGAGAATGGAAAACATGCTGTTCATATCGGCGCAATCCAGCACGACTGTGTTAGGCACTTTATCCTACCAGCGAATGTATAGAATATGTTGTAGACATCGGAGATGGAAACTTTCGTGACTAGGGATGCACACATCAATCAGCTGTAAGTTGCTTGATATATATCATGTGCATATGGGGTAGCAAGAAGTTTTTGTGGTTTAAAGATAGCTGGATTCTCTTGTTGTGTGTTCTTAGGGTTTTCGCTTTCAACTCCATCTCATTTGGTGGTCACGCTGAAAAGGAAGAAATGCAAGGAACAAAAGGAAAGACAGAAGGAGGTTTTATGACTTAGGCTTCATTCACAGGTCATAGTCGCCTGTAGCAAGGGAATATCTCCCTGGCCAGTAACAGCGACCAAACCCAGGCCTAAACTCGAATGGCTGAGATATTTTCTTGGGGGTAGGAAGTGGGTCCTTTTTCTCGCACATATGCAGAGGGTTCTTCTGGTGAAGGCTCATGGGAGTTTTTTTATTTATTTATTTATTTTTAATTTTATTTTAATCCCCCGCATTAATGCCAAAGTAAATATATACATACATTCACTATCACCAGATTTTGGACAAAAATAATGAATAAGGATGAAAGACGGAAAAGGAATAGGAATGAAGAAAAGAAGGTGAGAGTAAGAAAGAAAATTTTCTAGTTAACTGTAAAAGACAGGAGAAAATTCTAGGATTGACTAGAATGAAAGAGTTTGGAGAGTAAAAGAGAAAGAAGGAATAATAGAAAGGAAAAAGAAATGAAGGAAAGAAAAAGGAAGGAAAGAAAAAAGAAGTGTGAAAAATAAGAAAGAAGAAGGAAGGAAAGGAAGGAATGAAGAAAAAGGAAGTGTGGAGAGTAAAGAAAGAAGAAGGAATGAAAGGAAGGAAAAAAGGAAGGAATGAAGAAAAAGGAAGTGTGGAGAGTAAAAAGAAGAAAGGAATGAAAGGAAAGAAAAAGGAAGGAATGAAGAAAAAGAGGAAGTGTGGAGAGTAAGAAAGAAGAAAGGAATAAAAGAGGAAAAAGGGAATGAAGGAAAAAATAAAGGAAGGAAAAGAAGGAAAAATGAAGTGTGGCGAGTAAGAAAGGAAGGAAGGAATGGAAGGAAGTAAAAAAGAAACGATAAAAAGGTTCCCAAATCCGAGATGGTTTCTGAGTCCGAGAAGAAATACCTGAAGAAGGCCCGGAGGGCACATTGACCTGAAACATTGTACAGATAACAATGAAGATGAGGACAATAGTCCGAATAATGCAGATAATACTAATCATCAAGCCTCATCTCAAACATTCAGAGAAATAGTAAGATTATTATGTTTTAAATTTAAAAAAAATTCAAATGAGAAATCTAAGGAAGCATAACAGATAATAATAATTCTTGCCTCCACCCCCAAGCATTTAAAGGTTTTAATATGTACCCTCACTGTAATACTGAAATAAATATACTCCCCAAAATGAATGTGGGGAGGCTATAAAAACATTCAACTTTTTCTTATGGTAATTTGTCACATCTCTTGTTAACTTAGATGATTAGAGACAACATATCATAACAGCTGTTGCTACTGTGAAATTATCAAGAAAGAAACTATTGCCTTGATATATACTGAAGAATAATCAAACTAAGTTCCAATTACCATCGAATTGGTAAGACACGGCAACAAGCGGTTGTAACTTAATATAATCCCGTCTTGTTGCAATTCTACTGCAGAATGACAGAGTATTTATAAAACTCCACAATATCATAGAAACCAAGCAGCCAATCAGAACTCAAGGAATGGAATCACCCAAATGCATGAATGGATCATTCTTGATTTCTATAAATACCAACTGTCTTGGACACTGCTTCAGTTGTGCTTAGCTAGTTACTGTTATTAAAACCAACAGTAGACTGACCTCAATATATACCATGTGACTTATTTATTATTATTAGATCCTTTCTGTCCTCTAAGGACGATGGCGTAGTGTCCCACCCCAAAAAATTATCTGCATCTGTGCAAGTGACTCTGCAGGCCAATTCTTGAGTGACAGTCTTTGGTGCACTGAATGCACACAAACTGTGATACTTTCTGGGGCTGCTGGATTTTATCTCTCTTTCTGGTTCTCTTTGCTGTCAAGGCTACTCTCCTCTCTGCCTCACCCCTCTGTGTGCCTTGCTTAACGTTGAGGTGCCAGGGCGCTCTATTTTTTGCATCTACCTCCCATGTGTTTGTGTCAATATGGCATATCCTCATAACTCTCCTGCAGACATCTTTAAATCATAGGTGTGGTCAACCAACCGATCGGGAGCCTTTTATTAATTCGCCATACAAAAGATCTTTTGGGATGCGTCTATTTTCCATTCTCCTAACATGTTCAAGCCAGCAAAGGTGCCTTTCACAGAGAATGGAGAACATGCTGTTCATGTCGGTGCAATCCAGCACGACTGTGTTGGGCACTTTATCCTGCCAGCGAATGTGTAGAATATGTTGTAGACATCAGAGATGGAAACTTTTGTGACTAGGGATGCACACATCAAGCAGCTGTAAGTTGCTTTATATATATCATGTGCATATGGGGCAGCAACATGTTTTGGTGGTTTAAAGATAGCTGGATTCTCTTGTTGCGTGTTCTTAGGGTTTTCGCTTTCACCCCCATCTCATTTGGTGGTCACGTTTGAAGAATAATTAAAGTTCCAATTACCATCGAACTGGGAAGACAAGGCAACAAACAGTTGTAACTTAAATACAAACCCGAATGTCACAAAGTCTACTGCAGAATGACAGGATATATATAAGACTCCACAATGTCATTCAAGTCAAGCAGCCAATCAGAACTCAAGGAATGGAATGACCAAAATCACCCAAATTCATGAATGGGTCATTCTTGATTTCTATATGTACCAACTGTCTTGGACACTGCTTGAGTTGTCCTTAGTTAGCTGCTGTTATTCAAACCAACAGTAGACTTACTGACTTCAATAACGTTGAAAAGGAAGGAATGCAAGGAACAAAAGGAAAGAGACAAAGACAGAAGGAGGTTTTATGACTTAGGCTTTATTCACTGGTCATAGTTGCCTGTAGCAAGGGAATATCTCCCTGGCCAGTAACAATGACCAAACCCAGTTAAGGCCTAAATTCGAATGGCTGAGATATTTTCTTGGGGGTAGGAAGTGGATCCTTTTTCTCGCACATGTGCGGAGGGTTCTTCCGGTGAAGGCTCATGGGAGTATTTTTAAAAAAATTTATTTTTAATTATATTTTAATCCCCCACATTAATGCCAAAGTAAATATATATATATACATTCACTATCACCAGATTTTGGACAAAAATAATGAAGATTTGATTTATATTCATGAAGATAATAAAAAAAATAGAATTTATGTGATAACAGCATGATATTTAGTATTTGAAAGAGGAGACATTCATTTTTCTTTTCAAAGTGTCTGTATCAATGCAAGATCTTTTTTACATAAGGAATTTAATGGAGCATCCTGTGAGGATCCAACTCGCGATTCAACAATAACAGATCTGCGAGACTACCTTTTTATACCCACCCTCTACCCAGGTGATGCCGGGTAACCACTTCTAGTATCCTATAAATCAAAGGGAAAAAAATTAGAATGAAATCTGAATTGATGAGTTGTGTCAAAATATTGCAAAACTTTTCTTACCCAAGTATTAATACTATGACTGGTGTAAAAACAATAACAATAAACAAAGAAAGAGTTTACAAAGACAATAAAGGATGAGGGTTATTTCCTAGTTGAGTAACATGATATTACAGGGTAACCCAGAAAAAACAGAACCCAAATTATTTATTTATTTTCACATTAAACTACCCCTAAACCCCAACCTTAGCCCTAAATTTTGTAATAAAACTGTTACTTTTTATTTTTATTTTTTTTAAAGTTTAAGTCCAACAAGGGTTAAGGTTAGGGTTTAGGTTTAGGGTTTAGAGTTAGTTTAATGGGAAAATAAATAAATAATTTGAGTTCTGTTTTTTCTGGGTCACCCTCTATACAGGGTGACCCAGAAAAAACAGAACCCAAATTATTTATTTATTTTCACATTAAACTAACCCTAAACCCCAACCCTAACCCTAAATTTTGTAATAAAACTGACTTTTTATTTTTATTTTTGTTTAGTTTAAGTCCAACAAGGGTTAATTTTAGGTTTAGGGTTAGTTTAATGGGAAATAAATAAATAAATAATTTGAGTTCTGTTTTTTCTAGGTCACTCTGTAATACAATGTTACTCAACTAGGAAATAACCGGGATTTGTTTGTAAGATTTAAGGTTATTACATTGGATTGGAAGGCTTGGCTTAAATTAGAAATAATAGAAAATTAATAGTAGCATTATCAGAACAGTGTGCATTGAAGTAGTGCTTATATCTCCTGATATATGGTAACACCATAGCTTCTTATTCTTTTTACTACAACTAGCAAATATATGCACCCACCGGGGGCAAATATTTAGCTTTTAATGTAATAAAATATTTAATTAGAAAGGTTAATGAAACTAAATAAGAATGAAAAGAAAAAGATTTGAAACAGAGAGTGTGTGTGATCGAAAAATAGAAGAACTGACACTTAAACTTCCATCACTCGCGTATTTCATTGCTAAAGTTTCCTTATCTAACTATTAGTTAAAATAAATCAAAGAATAAAATTACAGTTATTTCTTCATGTTAATGTATTTCTTTTAAGATTGGCTAGGTAAAAGTAGCAGACATATTCCAACAAAGGAGTTGAGAAGTTTAACAACAGGAACTTTATCTACTTAATTATTTAACTAATTCAATATATACATATACATATATATATATATACACATCCATATATACACACACATGCCCATACATGCATGCATCCACACACATACCAACACATACGTATACATATACATATACATATCCAAATAGACATTCTTGAGATTTATCCATTCATATACCTCCACATTCAAACACACATATAGCAGACATATTCCAACAAAGAAGTTGAGGAGTTTAACAACAGGAACTTTATCTACTTAATTATTTAACTAATTCAATATATACATATACATATGAATTTGATATATTGAAAAAAACAAAGGATGTTTACAAATGCTTGGGATCATCAAGAGAGAATGTGCAAACTGTTTCTCCTGATGATCCCATGCATTTGTAAACATCTTTTGTTTTTTCAATATATCAAATTCACACTGTTGGATTAAGTTCCATTTTATTTCACATATACATATATATGGCAATAGCATAATCTTTACAGATCATTGCCGTCCCTCACAATCCCACAACTCCACCACAGAGGCTGATAGATGAAAGAAAGAAAGAAAGAAGGGAACATTTGTACATCATGATATTATAGTGGTTAACGCTTGTACAACACGAATACCACTCTCTAAATTTTCATGATTGTTGTCCAGTGACAAGCCTAAGCAAGATAACTGGCAATCATGTCAATTGCAGGTGTTAAATCAGAGTTGTCCTTCACCTAGATGGATAACCTAACAAGGAATAAGGGGTCCAACACTCCCAAAAAAAAAAAAAAAAAAAAAAGGTTCTAGATGGCCGTTGAGCTAATAGCTTCCTCCGACCTTTGAACAGGTCTTGTTTTTCGTCCTGCAGGATGTCTAGCCACCCTCCTCATCAGATAAAATCTGTGGGGTTACCGGTTTAGTCGCCGATGACCCAACTATGAAACAGGTTGTACTGGATTACATAGTACCAGTAGCGCATCAAGCGACCTGACATCAATATACATATATATACACATCCATATATACACACACATGCCCATACACATGCATGCATCCACACACATACATATACAGACATATACATATCCAAATAGACATACTTGAGATTTATCCATTCATATACCTCCACATTCAAACACACTCGCATTCCCCTCTATACAAAACACGTACACATCTACACACACATACATATACATACATATTTACACGCATACATACATACATATACACACACGGTTTTGCCCATTTGGACAATTAGTATGGGGGTGTAATCTAGTTTGGGGTGGAGATATTTAGGTGTTTCCAACTATGTGTTCACATATACATACACGTCCCTATCCATACACACATATGCATACATATATACACATACATCCGTACATCTATTTCTATATAACGCTATATATAAAAAATTATATTATTTCCATTTTTTTGGGGGGGAGGGTGGACATAAGGGCCTCATACATGCTGTATGCCTAAATCGGAGGTGGTTATGTTTTATTCAACCATCCATATATATAAAAATACATACATACATATGTATATATAAATGAATATCCATCTACATATTGTTTGTAGAAACATTTATACAGAAATATGTATATAAGTTAAGAGAAAGGAAATGAATCTGACAGTATGAGTATAGATAAAAGGATATGAAAACAACACAATATGCTGCTAAAGTGAAAAGATTTTATATCATATTCATAGCTAATATTGAACTATATTTCGATTTATAAAAATCACTCTCAGAGCTTTTTTATACTCCAGCCTTATCAATAGCGGAGACGAAAATAATATGAATTCAAAACGAAAACATTGATGTTGCAAAAAAGTTATGCAGAAGTTTCAAATATAAGCAACTGCCAACGCTTTACTCGGTCAGCGCCAGTTATGTATCTCTTATTGTAACAGTTTTTGAAAAAAGAAGACATATTCCAAACTCGATGATAGACAAATTCTAGAAATATGTATATAAGTAGAAGACATACAAAGAAGATATATAAGTAACACATATCGGAATAGAAAGTACACAAAGTGTAAAACAGATATATAAATATACTATAAAGAAGTTATGGAATGTCCATAAAGTAAAGTCACTTACTAAGCTGTGTTGGGGAGCGAAGCCCCCCACCCCCACATGAAAGGGTGTAGACGCAAAAGTCTAACCCATGTGTGTGTGTGGTCTGCAGTCATGGAGAGAAGAGAGAGGGTTCAAATTTGGTGCTTCCCTGATTCAATAGTCAGGGACACAAAGACACAAGGGAAGATAACTCTTCCATATCAAATGGACAGTCAAATGCTACAAGTTTATAGTTTTGATTTAGGCTTTTAAAAACCAAAGGTTTTTCGTAGTTCAGTTGATAGAGCAGTTGGTGTGTTTCATCTTATTATTTACCAATAAAAGTAAGTTTACTTACCTCACAAAATCAAATATTAAATTCTCCCATTCAAGTTATATTGAAGTTATTTTTGTTATTACTGCAGTGCCCCACAATTTGACCTTGTACCAGACTAGGTGGAGTAAATATTGGTGCCACAAAATAAATGAATAGTTTTTCAGACTATTACTACTGTAGTGTGTTTGTTATCCACTTGGTGCTCTGTGATTGTGACCTTGTGCCAGACTAGCCTGGGTAAATATTGGTACCACAATATAAATCAACGGTTAGAAAAAATGGTTTTGCAGACTATTACTACTGTAGTGTGTTTGTTATCCACTTGGTGCTCTGTGATTGTGACCTTGTGCCAGACTAGCCTGGGTAAATATTGGTACCACAATATAAATCAACGGTTAGAAAAATGGTTTTGCAGACTATTACTACTGTAGTGTGTTTGTTATCCACTTGGTGCTCTGTGATTGTGACCTTATGCCAGACTAGCCTGGGTAAATATTGGTACCACAATATAAATCAATGGTGAGAAACATGGTTTTGCAGACTATTCCTACTGTAGTGTGTTTGTTATCCACCTGAACAAAATTTCAGAAAAATTGAAGGGAGGTGGTGACATGGTCTGAATGATTTGGCATAGAATTACCCCAACAGTTATATCAACCAGAGGGCAGGTTCATCTTCCTAATTTAACAGAAGTAATCTCTGGCTCTATTTAGGGTTATTTCCTAGAACTCCAACCTAAAAAAAGGGGAACCACTCTGATTGACTCATAAGTTATTTATTTTCCCATTAAACTAACCCTAAACCTGTCTTCTTTTTTCCTAGTAGATCAATAAATAAATAAATAATTTATCAGTCAATCAGAGTGCTTCCCCTTTTTTTTTTTTTAGATTGAAGTTATAGAAAATAACTATATTTTGTTTAATGGGTTTTATTAATATTGTTTGTTGACTGGACTATTTCCACTGTATTTGAATTTTAATAGACATTGGACACTAGCTACCACCAGTTGAATAAATCAAATACCCCCCCCCCAAAAAAAAAACAACAAGGGAAATTCCAATTAACAAAACAAATATAAGTTATCTCCCTTTAAAATAAAAAATAATTTCAACGCATAATTCTCAATGTGCATTATTTGAACTAGCAAAATAAAAAAACGCCCTCTGGGCGACGTAAAATAAATATTACCTGAGGGGATGGGAGTTGAAAATTTAATATCAGAGAGTTTGTATCATAAGTAAAGTAAAATCATCAAATTTATTAAAGGAGTAAAAAATAAAAAATTTGAAAAGGATACTTAGTTCTGATAACTTTAAATATATATTAAAATAAAACAAACTATATATAGATAGATAATACCAGGTATGTATTTATTAAAATCAATAAGGACTGTCTAATATTGCATGCTCAAATGTATTCTATTTTATGACGATTTTAAGTAGTATGATGTAAGCAGTGACGTAGTTTTTGCTACAGACAAAAACTGGAAGCGAATCTCCATTATTAATAGACTAGCAAAAACATGCCCCCTCTGATTGTATTTAAGTTTTATGTAATAGAATATCAGATTAGATTAAAAAGACTGTTGAAACTAAATATGAATGCATGTAAAAAGATTACACTTATTCTTGTTGTATTTTACTTGATTTCTATATAAAATTATACATAGAATTACTTATAATACATTTGAGAATGAAAAATTAATATTTGAAAACAATAACACCAAGTAATAATTTATTAAATCTGTTTTTCTTAAAACCAGTATTAAAATTATCCACACCTTATACTATGTAAACCATTTTTGGTTGTGGTAAATAACACACTTTGCAGGAATCTAAATTCGTTAATAACAGGAGCTGTTTTGAGCTAGAATTTACTAGAGACATTGTTAATAGATAAGATGTTAATCAGGATTACATAATGACTATTTGGTTATTTCCTATTAATCTAACATAAACAAAGGGGAACCACTCTTGACTGATGAATTATTTATTTATTTATAGATCTACAAGGAAAAAAGAAGACGGGGTTAGGATTTAGGTTAGGTTAGGGTTTAGGGTTAGTTTAATGGGAAAATAAATAAATAATT
The DNA here is from genome assembly GCA_023376005.1 of Doryteuthis pealeii. NCBI lineage: Eukaryota > Metazoa > Mollusca > Cephalopoda > Myopsida > Loliginidae > Doryteuthis > Doryteuthis pealeii. The sequence goes on from CM042171.1 coordinate 67,572,928, forward strand.
TATCAGTCAAGAGTGGTTCCCCTTTGTTTATGTTAGACTTATAAGAAATAACCAACTATTTAATAGAGAATGTAATGTAAATATCTAAATGGATGGTGATGTAGTTTCGGTTACAGAAAGACAGATACATAATCTCAATTATAATAAGATAAGTTCTATGACGCCTCGTTTGATTAACAACCAAACTATTCAAAATGATATCCTAGGTTGGGTCATTGGTATGGTCGGATATACTGAAAACATTTAAGGAAGGCCAGAGAGTACAGCCTCTGAAATGTTGTTTGGTTTGGTTTGGTTTATGGCATATCAACCTCAGTGGGTCATTTAATGCTGATAAAAGTTTTGAAATAAAGTAATTCTTAATGGATAATCAATTTTGTTTATAAACTCATGTTTTTCTATTTAACCCATAGATGGGACCCTAACAGGTACTACCACTCCGGGTCAGAGTGGACCAGGGAGCAATGGTGATGAAGGGGTGCTCCTCATTCTCCAAACCTCCAGAACTGGAACCTCACCATCAGATAGAGTTTAATGTCATTCCCAGGATATGCAGACCCTCAGCCACCACCTTCTAGCACCCATATGATAAAAAGCTGAAATTTTGTGATTTTACATATCATAACAAACATGAGGATAACAGTCCGAAAAATCAAAATTATACCCAATGTGCAGTTGTGAATATGATGTAGTTTCGGTTACAGACAGACAAATACATAATCTCTATTATAATAAAATAAAATCTTCAAAAGTTCTTCAACGCCTACATACCATAATAAAGATGAGGATAACAGTCCAAAAAATCAAAATTATACCTAATGTGCAGTTGTGCATGTGATGTAGTTTCGGTTACAGACAGACAAATACATAATCTCTATTATAATAAAATAAGATCTTCAAAAGTTCTTCAACGGCTCGTTTGATTAACAACTGAACTATTCAAAATGATTTCCCAGGCTGGGTTATTGCTATGCTCGGATATACAGAAAACACTTAAGGAAGACCAGAGAATGCAGTTTCTGAATTGTTGTGATACCACAATAAAGATGAGGATAACAGTCCGAAAAATCAAAATTATACCCAATGTGCAGTTGTGCATGTGATGTAGTTTTGGTTACAGACAAATACATAATCTCTATTATAATAAAATAAGATCTTCAAAAGTTCTTCAACGCCTACATACCATAATAAAGATGAGGATAACAGTCCGAAAAATCAAAATTATACCCAATGTGCAGTTGTGCATGTGATGTAGTTTTGGTTACAGACAAATACATAATCTCTATTATAATAAAATAAAATCTTCAAAAGTTCTTCAACACCTACATACCATAATAAAGATGAGGATAACAGTCCGAAAAATCAAAATTATACCCAATGTGCAGTTGTGCATGTGATGTAGTTTTGGTTACAGACAAATACATAATCTCTATTATAATAAAATAAAATCTTCAAAGTTCTTCAACACCTACATACCATAATAAAGATGAGGATAACAGTCCGAAAAATCAAAATTATACCCAATGTGCAGTTGTGCATGTGATGTAGTTTTGGTTACAGACAAATACATAATCTCTATTATAATAAAATAAAAATCTTCAAAAGTTCTTCAACACCTACATACCATAATAAAGATGAGGATAACAGTCCGAAAAATCAAAAATATACCCAATGTGCAGTTGTGAATATGATGTAGTTCGGTTACAGATAGACAAATACATAATCTCTATTATAATAAAATAAAATCTTCAAAAGTTCTTCAACGCCTACATACCATAATAAAGATGAGGATAACAGTCCAAAAAATCAAAATTATACCCAATGTGCAGTTGTGCATGTGATGTAGTTTTGGTTACAGACAAATACATAATCTCTATTATAATAAAATAAAATCTTCAAAAGTTCTTCAACGCCTACATACCATAATAAAGATGAGGATAACAGTCCGAAAAATCAAAATTATACCCAATGTGCAGTTGTGCATGTGATGTAGTTTTGGTTACAGACAAATACATAATCTCTATTATAATAAAATCTTCAAAAGTTCTTCAACGCCTACATACCATAATAAAGATGAGGATAACAGTCCGAAAAATCAAAATTATACCCAATGTGCAGTTGTGCATGTGATGTAGTTTTGGTTACAGACAAATACATAATCTCTATTATAATAAAATAAAATCTTCAAAAGTTCTTCAACGCCTACATACCATAATAAAGATGAGGATAACAGTCCGAAAAATCAAAATTATACCCAATGTGCAGTTGTGCATGTGATGTAGTTTTGGTTACAGACAAATACATAATCTCTATTATAATAAAATAAAATCTTCAAAAGTTCTTCAACGCCTACATACCATAATAAAGATGAGGATAACAGTCCGAAAAATCAAAATTATACCCAATGTGCAGTTGTGAATATGATGTAGTTTCGGTTACAGATAGACAAATACATAATCTCTATTAATAAAAATAAAATCTTCAAAAGTTCTTCAACGCCTACATACCATAATAAAGATGAGGATAACAGTCCGAAAAATCAAAATTATACCCAATGTGCAGTTGTGAATATGATGTAGTTTCGGTTACAGATAGACAAATACATAATCTCTATTATAATAAAATAAAATCTTCAAAAGTTCTTCAACGCCTACATACCATAATAAAGATGAGGATAACAGTCCGAAAAATCAAAATTATACCCAATGTGCAGTTGTGAATATGATGTAGTTTCGGTTACAGATAGACAAATACATAATCTCTATTATAATAAAATAAAATCTTCAAAAGTTCTTCAACACCTACATACCATAATAAAGATGAGGATAACAGTCCGAAAAATCAAAATTATACCCAATGTGCAGTTGTGAATATGATGTAGTTTCGGTTACAGATAGACAAATACATAATCTCTATTATAATAAAATAAAATCTTCAAAAGTTCTTCAACGCCTACATACCATAATAAAAGATGAGGATAACAGTCCGAAAAATCAAAATTATACCCAATGTGCAGTTGTGAATATGATGTAGTTTCGGTTACAGATAGACAAATACATAATCTCTATTATAATAAAATAAAATCTTCAAAAGTTCTTCAACGCCTACATACCATAATAAAGATGAGGATAACAGTCCGAAAAATCAAAATTATACCCAATGTGCAGTTGTGAATATGATGTAGTTTCGGTTACAGATAGACAAATACATAATCTCTATTATAATAAAATAAAATCTTCAAAAGTTCTTCAACGCCTACATACCATAATAAAGATGAGGATAACAGTCCGAAAAAATCAAAATTATACCCAATGTGCAGTTGTGAATATGATGTAGTTTCGGTTACAGATAGACAAATACATAATCTCTATTATAATAAAATAAAATCTTCAAAAGTTCTTCAACGCCTACATACCATAATAAAGATGAGGATAACAGTCCGAAAAATCAAAATTATACCCAATGTGCAGTTGTGAATATGATGTAGTTTCGGTTACAGATAGACAAATACATAATCTCTATTATAATAAAATAAAATCTTCAAAAGTTCTTCAACACCTACATACCATAATAAAGATGAGGATAACAGTCCGAAAAATCAAAATTATACCCAATGTGCAGTTGTGAATGATGTAGTTTCGGTTACAGATAGACAAATACATAATCTCTATTATAATAAAATAAAATCTTCAAAAGTTCTTCAACGCCTACATACCATAATAAAGATGAGGATAACAGTCCGAAAAATCAAAATTATACCCAATGTGCAGTTGTGAATATGATGTAGTTTCGGTTACAGATAGACAAATACATAATCTCTATTATAATAAAATAAAATCTTCAAAAGTTCTTCAACACCTACATACCATAATAAAGATGAGGATAACAGTCCGAAAAATCAAAAATTATACCCAATGTGCAGTTGTGAATATGATGTAGTTTCGGTTACAGATAGACAAATACATAATCTCTATTATAATAAAATAAAATCTTCAAAAGTTCTTCAACACCTACATACCATAATAAAGATGAGGATAACAGTCCGAAAAAATCAAAATTATACCCAATGTGCAGTTGTGAATATGATGTAGTTTCGGTTACAGATAGACAAATACATAATCTCTATTATAATAAAATAAAATCTTCAAAAGTTCTTCAACACCTACATACCATAATAAAGATGAGGATAACAGTCCGAAAAATCAAAATTATACCCAATGTGCAGTTGTGAATATGATGTAGTTTCGGTTACAGATAGACAAATACATAATCTCTATTATAATAAAATAAAATCTTCAAAAGTTCTTCAACGCCTACATACCATAATAAAGATGAGGATAACAGTCCGAAAAATCAAAATTATACCCAATGTGCAGTTGTGAATATGATGTAGTTTCGGTTACAGATAGACAAATACATAATCTCTATTATAATAAAATAAAATCTTCAAAAGTTCTTCAACACCTACATACCATAATAAAGATGAGGATAACAGTCCGAAAAATCAAAATTATACCCAATGTGCAGTTGTGAATATGATGTAGTTTCGGTTACAGATAGACAAATACATAATCTCTATTATAATAAAATAAAATCTTCAAAAGTTCTTCAACGCCTACATACCATAATAAAGATGAGGATAACAGTCCGAAAAATCAAAATTATACCCAATGTGCAGTTGTGAATATGATGTAGTTTCGGTTACAGATAGACAAATACATAATCTCTATTATAATAAAATAAAATCTTCAAAAGTTCTTCAACACCTACATACCATAATAAAGATGAGGATAACAGTCCGAAAAATCAAAATTATACCCAATGTGCAGTTGTGAATATGATGTAGTTTCGGTTACAGATAGACAAATACATAATCTCTATTATAATAAAATAAAATCTTCAAAAGTTCTTCAACGCCTACATACCATAATAAAGATGAGGATAACAGTCCGAAAAATCAAAATTATACCCAATGTGCAGTTGTGAATATGATGTAGTTTCGGTTACAGATAGACAAATACATAATCTCTATTATAATAAAATAAAATCTTCAAAAGTTCTTCAACGCCTACATACCATAATAAAGATGAGGATAACAGTCCGAAAAATCAAAATTATACCCAATGTGCAGTTGTGAATATGATGTAGTTTCGGTTACAGATAGACAAATACATAATCTCTATTATAATAAAATAAAATCTTCAAAAGTTCTTCAACGCCTACATACCATAATAAAGATGAGGATAACAGTCCGAAAAATCAAAATTATACCCAATGTGCAGTTGTGAATATGATGTAGTTTCGGTTACAGATAGACAAATACATAATCTCTATTATAATAAAATAAAATCTTCAAAAGTTCTTCAACGCCTACATACCATAATAAAGATGAGGATAACAGTCCGAAAAAATCAAAATTATACCCAATGTGCAGTTGTGAATATGATGTAGTTTCGGTTACAGATAGACAAATACATAATCTCTATTATAATAAAATAAAATCTTCAAAAGTTCTTCAACGCCTACATACCATAATAAAGATGAGGATAACAGTCCGAAAAATCAAAATTATACCCAATGTGCAGTTGTGAATATGATGTAGTTTCGGTTACAGATAGACAAATACATAATCTCTATTATAATAAAATAAAATCTTCAAAAGTTCTTCAACGCCTACATACCATAATAAAGATGAGGATAACAGTCCGAAAAATCAAAATTATACCCAATGTGCAGTTGTGAATATGATGTAGTTTCGGTTACAGATAGACAAATACATAATCTCTATTATAATAAAATAAAATCTTCAAAAGTTCTTCAACGCCTACATACCATAATAAAGATGAGGATAACAGTCCGAAAATCAAAATTATACCCAATGTGCAGTTGTGAATATGATGTAGTTTCGGTTACAGATAGACAAATACATAATCTCTATTATAATAAAATAAAATCTTCAAAAGTTCTTCAACGCCTACATACCATAATAAAGATGAGGATAACAGTCCGAAAAATCAAAATTATACCCAATGTGCAGTTGTGAATATGATGTAGTTTCGGTTACAGATAGACAAATACATAATCTCTATTATAATAAAATAAAATCTTCAAAAGTTCTTCAACACCTACATACCATAATAAAGATGAGGATAACAGTCCGAAAAATCAAAATTATACCCAATGTGCAGTTGTGAATATGATGTAGTTTCGGTTACAGATAGACAAATACATAATCTCTATTATAATAAAATAAAATCTTCAAAAGTTCTTCAACGCCTACATACCATAATAAAGATGAGGATAACAGTCCGAAAAATCAAAATTATACCCAATGTGCAGTTGTGAATATGATGTAGTTTCGGTTACAGATAGACAAATACATAATCTCTATTATAATAAAATAAAATCTTCAAAAGTTCTTCAACGCCTACATACCATAATAAAGATGAGGATAACAGTCCGAAAAATCAAAATTATACCCAATGTGCAGTTGTGAATATGATGTAGTTTCGGTTACAGATAGACAAATACATAATCTCTATTATAATAAAATAAAATCTTCAAAAGTTCTTCAACACCTACATACCATAATAAAGATGAGGATAACAGTCCGAAAAATCAAAATTATACCCAATGTGCAGTTGTGAATATGATGTAGTTTCGGTTACAGATAGACAAATACATAATCTCTATTATAATAAAATAAAATCTTCAAAAGTTCTTCAACGCCTACATACCATAATAAAGATGAGGATAACAGTCCGAAAAATCAAAATTATACCCAATGTGCAGTTGTGAATATGATGTAGTTTCGGTTACAGATAGACAAATACATAATCTCTATTATAATAAAATAAAATCTTCAAAAGTTCTTCAACGCCTACATACCATAATAAAGATGAGGATAACAGTCCGAAAAATCAAAATTATACCCAATGTGCAGTTGTGAATATGATGTAGTTTCGGTACAGATAGACAAATACATAATCTCTATTATAATAAAATAAAATCTTCAAAAGTTCTTCAACGCCTACATACCATAATAAAGATGAGGATAACAGTCCGAAAAATCAAAATTATACCCAATGTGCAGTTGTGAATATGATGTAGTTTTGGTTACAGATAGACAAATACATAATCTCTATAATAATAAAATAAGATCTTCAAAAGTTCTTCAACGCCTCGTTTGATTAACAACCGAACTATTCAAAATGATTTCCCAGGTTGGGTTATTGCTATGCTCGGATATACAGAAAACACTTAAGGAAGGTCAGAGAATGCAGCTTCTGAATTGTTCTGATTTACATACCGCAATAAAGATGAGGACAACAGTCCGAAAAATCAAAATTATACCCAATGTGCAGTTGTGCATTTAATATGAATATCTTGAAATAATTGTATACATACGTTTATGGGAACCACCTGATGAGAAATAAAAAAAAAAATAACAAAATTAAATATTAAAGTTTTTTAAAAAATTTATTTATCTTTAAATTAGAGGACCTTAAACCTTGTATCCATATCAATTTTAGGACTAGTTTTTCTCTCATCTTACCTTTGTACGAATTGTCGTAGATGTAATAGTTTTAATTTAACTGATCTTTTTAGATGAAGCAATCTTAATATCAATCAATTAATTTTTTTATTATCAATTTATGAATCTATCTATCAATCTATTTATTATCAATCAATTATTATTTTTTTTATTATCAATCAATGAATCAATCGATTTTTTTAGATGAAGTAATTTTATTGTTGGGTCAGTAAAATGGTAATTCCTGTGTATAGAGTGAGTGAGGGAAAGGCTCTCTGTGATTGGATATACCAATCACATGATGAGCCCAGAAGTTTAGGTGCAAAATCCAAAATCCAGACAGACCGATTCCACCGACAATTCCAGGAGGCAGCGACATTAAAATCTCTCCGAGAGTCAATCCTAAGATACTAGATATCTTCTTTGGCACAAGTTAAGTAATTTAAACTCAACTTTATACACAGGAAGGACTTTATATTGTTATTCATTGTTTCATGTGCTCGTTAATAAATTGTTAGAATTAAACAAAGTATTAATTCATTTATTTGTTGCTGTTGACCTTAGAATTGAATACTATACTAACACAATATTATCAATATTATTATCAAGTTTTGACTATTTTTTTTTTTGTTTTATTTTTATGATTTCATAGATTTTAAAACTCTCTGTAGTTATGTTTTCCTTAGAGTTAGATTTTGCAACTCTTTTTTTTCTTCTCTTGCCAACATACTAAACAATATGAATTCTAAAAAGAAAAGAAAAAGTGGTACTAATGCAGAATAGTGTGCAAGAGATAATGTCATTAGATTACGTATAAAAAGCATTTCATTACATTACATTTTATGGAAATACCCAAAACCTTTGGGATGATAAGGTAAGCGGGTAGACTGTGAATTCAGGGATGTAAATTTTTACCATTTAGTCTACTGAACAGATGTTAAAAGTTGTTGTGTAGTGATTCAGTTATACACTTTTTCAGCATTGCTATTTTAAGGGAACTGAGATTATAAACTTATCAAGTCATATACTGAAAAAAAATGAAAATTACTATTTGCTGGTAATTTTCCAAGTATTCAACGATATTTCTTTTTCAGAGTAACAATAAATAAATAAAAAAATGAAAACAGTCCACTTTAGCAGTTCTGAGGTCAGAAAAGTGTATAACTGAATCACTAGGCAACAACTTTAAATCTATAAAACATCAATTAATGCTGTCGTTTAATTTTAAAAAAACTTATAAATGAATTAATATATTATAAGTTATGTTTTCCTTAGAGTTTGATTTTAATTAAAAGTATTAATCCCAGTTGAGAAACTAAAAAATATATACATTGGACTTCATTTCATACTCCACTAATATCTGTCTGGTAGACTATAGTAAAATTTACGGCCCTTAACTCATAGTCTACCAGTTAGTTTTAGGGTTAGGCTAATTTGGGAGTTTCTGTAATCTAATGCTATTTATATGTAAAATGCGATTTTAATAATAATATTATCGCTTGCGCGCTATTCTGCATTTGTGCCCAAAAAAGTAAACGTATTTCTAAAAGTCAACTTTTATTACAGTGATTTATTTGAAGACTTAAAGAGTTATCTCCCTTTGTTATAGATTGTATAATATTAATAATTGAAAAACCAAAACAAACAAAAAACAAATACTGATCTTATGCTAAAACAAAAAACAAAAAAAAACAAACAAAAAAAAAAAAAAAAACAAACAAACAAAACACCCAAACATTTTGGTGTCATTCGAAAAGACGGGTTTTAAAAACATCTTCACAAAAAAAAAAAAAAAGAAAAAAAAAGGTACGAATGCAGAAAAGTGAGCAAGAGATAATATTATTAGATTACGTATAAAAAGCATTACATTTCACGGAATTACCAGAAACCTTTGAGATGTTAGGGTTAGGGTAGGGTCAGTAACACTGTTAGTGTAAGGCTACTTTGGGAGTTTCTGTAATCTAATGATATTTATGTGTAAAATGCGATTCGAATGATATTATCTCTTGCTGGTTATTGTGCATTTGTACCCCCCACCCCGAAAAACCAAAACCAAAAACAAAATAACAAAACAAATAATTAATGTAATGAATTAAGTTACCATTTTCTCTCATTAATTTTTTTTATCATCAACGATGTGCAATTTGTGAGATACGATTAAGTATTGTAAGAGTTATGTCCCTTGAACCATGAAACAAAGATGCAACAATTGTGTATTGAGGGTAAATGAGATTTATGTGATCGATACAGTCAAGTGAACACCGAAGCACCTCGTACATAAAAGATTAGCGGATTAACCATTGCTAGTGAAGTTGATTCTCACTGGGTGCTTCATAATTCTTGTGTCTAGTAAAGAACTACAGTCTAGTGAAACATATATATACACATATGAGGAAATATATTGGAAAGGTGAATAACGAAACACAAACAATTCAATTCAATTAATATTTCGGGAGTCTATCCCCTTTTCAATAGCGCTAGACCAAGGAGATTATTTTTGCGTCTTAGGTGGAGCGCCACACCTACCATCAGCTCCTCACTTTACTGCACAGATCCCTGTGCTACTCATATGCTGAGTCGGTGCGGGCAGTACCCCTGATGAGTTGAGCTCACAGGTTGATACATTTTCTGGGGGCTGTATATTACGCTAAAATTGCAAGGCTCTTCTTAAAACAGATTGAGTTTTCTTGTAGTATGTATGTATGTATGTATGTATATATATATATACTTATATCAGTAAAAATTCCTTTCCTCAAAGTGGGTTGTGCTGATGGACTGATTGTTAAAGATTCTGAGTGATCAAACATTGGTTGAGTTTTAATTCTGAGGCAGCCTGAAATCTCTAGCTGCACCGAAGAGCTGTGATATAGAAAAACAGTACTGTATGTGGAAGACAATATATTTACCAACCCCTCTGCACGAGCAGGATGTGACACAAGATCAATTTCTTAAGTGGAGTTCAACAGGTTTGAATTCAGAGTTTTCCTTCTCCTAGACTGGTTGCCTAACCAAGGTTAAAGAGCCCAGTCTGCCCTACTATATATCCATAGCTGGAGGGAGAGTAGGATTCATTCATTTCCCAAAGGTATTAGCACTAAGTGAAATGCAATTACCACATTTATAAACTAATTTTTGGAAGTAGGGAAGCTCTAGAACTCATTTTACAGACAAAAATAGATTACAAAAAGTCGCCATTTTTTGCGAAACCCACCAAATTTGGAGAGCTAAAAATGGACATAACTCGGCAAATTTTTGGAATTGGAAGCTCAAATTTTGGGGAATGTCTAACTTTAACACAGTCCACACCTGTACAAAATTTCAGAAAAATTGAAGGGGGTGGGTGACAACTTTACTTTTTTCTGGATGATTTGACATAGAATTGCTCATATATATATATTTATATATATATATATATATTTACCAACCCCTCTGCATGAGCAGGATGCAACACAAGGTCAATTTCTTAAGCGGAGTTTAACAGGTTTGAATTCAAAGTTTTCCTTCTCCTAGACAGGTTGCCTTACCAAGGTTGAAGAGCCCAGTCTGCCCTACTATTTACCCATAGCTGGGGTGAGTATAGTTGGATTCATACCTTTCCCGAGGGTATTAGTGTGATGTGAAATGTAAACAGTTTCGTCTAGGATTTGAACTCAGGTCGACAAGTCCATTTCCTATGACTCTAACCATTATGCCATGCACCTCCAATATATATATATATATATATATATATATATATATAATTAATGGTGATATTATGGTTTCACACTCATAACTTAAAGTTTCTTGGTAATCCAATCATCAGATGAGAAGTGGTTGAGATGTCAAAAACCAGTCGTGAAATGGTTGAGATGTTAAAAATCAAATTTTTTAGCGTTTATATGAAACGTTTTTCACGCGATGGGAAATGTAAAGCTAAAAATTGTTTTTTTAAACTGTGGCTTGTTTAACGTTTATGTGACGTGGATTGTATTCACGTGATGTAATGTCATGACGTTAAATTTGTATTTAAAAGACATTATAATCAAACAAACTTGCATTGGTGTTAATGCACGTTGTGTTCAGATGAATTTTTTTTTTTTAAATATATATATATATATTGAAGTGTAGGTTTCAAAAGGTTTCAGCAATAATGCATTTGCATTATTTGTATTAAACCTTTATTCTCTCAATATCATTTGTATCAACTTCTTATCATTTCTATAGTAAAATCATAAGTCATGCATTTACATGATATATATCATAGCCTTATTCTCTCAGTATCATTTATTCCTGACCACTAACAATCCCTTTCTACCTAATTTTCAATACATTTCTATGCTAAAATCATAAAAAATGAATTTACATTACACCTAGTAGGCGTATTCTTTTAATAATGTTTAAATGAATTCCTGACCACTGACAATACCTTTCTTCCTGAATTTCAATGCATTTCTTTAATAAAAATCATAATCAATGCATTTACATTATACCTAGTTAGCCTATTCCTTATTTTTTATTATTTGTCTTTGAGCATTCATGTATCCCTTGTGATCAGAACGTTGTGTTTGGGAATGCCTCAGACAAGGGATGATTGCTCATTATAGAAGCTGGTGATGTCTGTTTTATCATGAACATTAACAGGACTGTAAAATGAGACAATTGTAGTGCAGGGGTTGCCTTTAAATGTAGTACATATCATTCTCATTGGATTTTCTCTATGCTATTGAGTGATTTTAAAGTATGAGAACTGAAAAGAATTCCTACACCACCAATGGTGCCATTGATGGAGCTTTTCCATGCCAATGCAAATGTCGAATAATTACCAGATTCATGGTATTTTAGTTCTAGTTTGCTATGGTAATATCTATGCATATGATATCTATATTCTTACCAGCTGCAGATACTGTAAACTCAGGTTAATCTTAGTATCATCATAGACAGGTGTTAATTGTGAAATTCTAATTAGAATGCTTCAATCCTTTCTAAATAGAAGCATCAATATAATCATGGACTATTGTTAACTTTGAAATGCTAATTAAAATCCTTTACTCCTTCTTCAATAGAAGCATCAGTATCAACATGGATTGTTGTTAACTGTGAAATGCTAAAAAATCCTTCACTCCTTCCTAAATAGAAGCAACGATATCAATCTGGATTGTTGTTAACTGTGAAATGCTTATAAGAATCCTTCACTCCTTTCCTAAATAGAAGCATCAATATCATCATGGATCACTGTTAACTGTGAAATGCTAATTAGAAATCAAATTACTCCTTCTTAAATAGAAGCATCATTATCATTATGGACAGCTTTTTATTATGAACTATTAATTAGAATCCTTCACCCTTTCTAGATAGAGGCATTGGTATCATCATGGACAGCTGAGGGCTATGAAATGCTAATTAGAATACTTCACTCCTTCTGAAATAGAAGCATATATATCATCATGTACAGCTGTTAACAATGAAATATTAATTAGAATCCTTCAGTCCCTCCTAAATAGAAGCATCAATATCATCATGGACTGCTCTTAACTATCAAATGCAAATTAGAACACTTCACTCCTTCCTAAATAGAAGCATCAGTATCATCATGGACAGCTGTTAACTATGAAATGCTAATTAAAATCCTTCACCCCTTCCCAAATAGAAGCATCAGTATCATCATGGACAGCTGTTAACTATGAAATGCTAATTAAAATCCTTCACCCCTTCTAAATAGAAGCATCAGTATCATCATGGACAGCTGTTAACTTATGAAATGCTAATTAAATCCTTCAACCCTTCCTAAATAGAAGCATCAGTATCATCATGGACAGCTGTTAACTATGAAATGCTAATTAAAATCCTATCCTCCTTT
>CM042171.1:67586397-67593897 GCA_023376005.1 Doryteuthis pealeii
CAGTGCAAACCAAATTATGATAGGTTAAGTTTATACGGTTTATGTACTATCAATATTGATGCAAGTATAATAATCTATGGTATGTGTATTTGGTTAAAGATTACTAATAGTTACAGGTTAAAATCTGGCAGATGCAAACCAAATGATGATAGGTAAGGATTATAATAGGTAATATGTATTATGCAATATATGATGCAATGTATAATAATCTAATGGTTGTAATGTGTATGCGTTAAAAGATTACTAATAGGTTACAGGTAAAATCTGGCAGATGCAAACCAAATGATGATATAAGGATAGGTAATATGTATATGCAATATGATGCAAGTTAAATATCTAATGGTTAATGTGTATTTGGTTAAAGATTACTAATAGGTTACAGGTAAAATCTGGCAGTGGCAGACGCAAACCAAATGAACAAACCTCGGTAAGTGAAACCTATGGTATCTGCAGGTCTTAGCACAAAGATCCATTGTCGCTGCCGCTGTTTTAGGCAGATTAGTAGTAATTGTATATTTTTCATCTTGTCATGGTCATCAAGTCTGGTTTATGCTACACCCCTCAGACTTTTCGCCCTTGCCCTGAATAAGGTACCCTGTGACCTGGTCATTCCCACTGGTAAAAATGTTCCCTTAAAAGAAATAGATCTTGGGTTTTAAAAACTCCTAAAATATGTGCAAATGCATTTTTTGAGACTGTTTGGAGTACTTATTTTGCCTTTGTGTTGTTATGTAAAAGAGAACACTGCCTTAGGCAGTAGAGCAAAAAGTTTTAGTAAAAAATAAAAGTTTGTAGGGTTTTGGACTGTGAGTAGTAATTTTGGTATTGTCAGGTCTAGGGATTCCTGGCAAGAAGCTTTCTTTCCCTTTGAGGTGACCACTTGAGCAGGTCACAACCTTGAGACTCTCTCGCACAGAGCAAATTTTGGCGGTATATTTTGGAACTGCATTCTTAGTATAAAAGTTACTAAGATATTGGTCTCATTAAATGTCCAAGTCCCTACGTGCCAACAAAGGTAGGCAAGTTCTCCATTCTCTTCTCTAAAACTGCATTTAATATTTACATGTTATTTCTTGTTTTAATTTGTAATTTCTTTAAATGAAAATTATCCTTTTCCCTAGTTAAAATACTGTTTGTGCCTTTTGTGGCAAATGAGTTTAAATACCCCTAACCCCCTTCATATGTTTAATTGGTAATTCATAGTTTTAGCTTTGAATGTTTTTTATAGTTAGAATTTTCGGTAAAATTACAAGGCGTTAACCTGTCCTGGTAACTTTGTTTTTATCCTTTTGTGTGAAATTTGTCTGTTTTATTGTTTTGTAAATTTATTGTATTTTGTGTGATTTTGTGTCTTACACAAATTCTTTTCGTTTAATTCACAGTTTTCATGGCATGCGCCGTATGAAAAATAAAGAATTGTTTTGAATTACGGTGTGGCCTGTACATCCTTTGAGTGCACGGTGCGACACAACCTCTTTGAAAATTAATTCAGGAAGGCCAAACTTGTTTTTAGCATTACTGTAGGACCTGGCATTCACAGCATTATTCACAGTGCATTCACTAATAAGTAAAAAAGTTAAAGTCTGATAAAAAAGTAAAAAAGATCAAGGGCAATGAGTTAAAGTAAAAGGTAAAAGGTGAAATATTCCAGGTAAGAAGTAAATGATATTATGCAATACTAGCAGATATATGCACCCTTCGGGTGCAAGTATTTAAGTTTTAATGTAATAAAATATTGTATTAAATTAGAAAGGCTAATGAAACTAAATAAGAATACAGATAAAAAGATTTGAAACAGAGGGAGTATAATAAAAGATTTGCAACAGAGGGAGTATAATAAAAAATGGAACAACTAAAACTTACTCTTCCATCACTCTTGTCTTTCATTGTTATTTTTTCTAATTTAAGTATTTAGTTATAAGAGGAAGTAAAGAATAAAATGACAGTTATTTTATCTTGTTAATGGATTTCATTTAAGATTTATTGAAGAGATTTTTGCTTATATTCATTAAAATAAAACCAAACAGTTAGAAATCAATAATACTAAGTACATATTTATTAAATTCGATTTTTAAATATTAATATGCAAATTAGCCTTCCCGTACACACTGTAAACCGCTATTTTGTTGTATATATAAATACAATTGCTTGTTGTTAGTATGTAGATATGGTTAACAGTATTAATAATGTAAGACAATTTTATTAATAATTGAGGTTTAGATAAAAATAAAATCATGTAGAATGTGATGTCAATAACTAAGAGAATTGTGACTTGAGTAGGAATATAGTTTCGGTTACAGACAGAAAAACACACAATCTCCATTATAATAAGATATGATGCAAATCTATTAGAATTTAATAGTTAATATGTATTTAGTTAAAAGTAATATGAAAAAATGTAAGATCTAAGCGCTCCAAGGAAAAATAATTTATAATGGGTCGCAAGTCAAATTATGCAATATATGATGGAGGCAATTTTGTAACTTTTTTCTCTTAATAACGCAGTCATCTACAGAGAATGGATAAAGGGGGAAAAAAAGACAAAGTGTAATATGTAAAAGGTGAAATATACCAGGTAAAAAGTAAATGATAATAGGTATGGGTTATAATAGGTAATATGTATTATACAAAAGGACCTTCTAAGAGGGATGGCTGATAGGGATGGGTGGTGAGGAATGTAGGTTATCCTCCAGATATAAAAACAGTATGATACTCACCGTCGCAGTGGGGTTCTAACTACTGTCGAGTTAGTAGACAAAAACAAACAGGCAAGCTGTAACTTAAATACAGTCCTTGCATGCTGCTGGCATAATGCAAAGTAATGGCTGAAGAGTGGGTACTTATCCATGTTCTTACTCACCCTGAAATCCAACAGCCAATCAGAACTCAGGAAATGAACTTGCCTGAGTTCATAATGGAACAATCCAAAGCTCCATATAAGCCACCTACCAAACTATAGTTTTAGTCTGGTATTCATCTTGTAACAGAGTTGAATACTTTACACAAAATCTAACAAGGAAGAGTTATGGAGATCTGTACTGTCAGTATGACCTTATGATGATGATAATGATGAATTAATGGTACAGTGTAATATATCCAGCAATGTAAGTTGACTAAAAAAAAGTCATGGGTGGATTGGTTAGTTGGTTCTTTTTTACGGCATGTGTTGAGATTTTTTGGCATATAGGGTGTGTGTCAAAAGTCCACTCCTACTTATAGACTCGGCGAGAACCATGTGATTTCTCTTGGCCAATCACTGGCAGTACTCTGCTGCTGAGACAATACTTAAACTGAGAATACTGGCCATAACTACGTTGACACGCGTGGATGACGGACATAGGATTAAATCACTGGACCTTAACAATACGCTGGATAGGACTTGGGCCCGTAGAATAGGCCGACTCTATTCCATACAGAGAGGTAAGACCCCCCACCCCCCCAAAAAAATAGATGTCTTGGACATGACATTAAACTTGTCCAACCAAATACTAACTCACTCACTAGGACTTATACTCTTACCAAAGGATTCCATAACTCAGGACTTACTTACTTTAAGCCCTTTTCAACTGGCCAAGGATGGCATTTAAAAACTTAACAGCATGTCAACCCTTGTTGAGTCA
This sequence comes from Doryteuthis pealeii, assembly GCA_023376005.1. Classification (NCBI taxonomy): domain Eukaryota; kingdom Metazoa; phylum Mollusca; class Cephalopoda; order Myopsida; family Loliginidae; genus Doryteuthis; species Doryteuthis pealeii. The sequence continues at coordinate 67,590,018 of CM042171.1, forward strand.
TTTTATGCTGAAGACGTTTTATTCATTCTCAATTTTTTTAACACTTTTCTTTTAAACTCATGTTTTTCTATTAAATCCATAGATAGGACCCTAACAGGTATTACCAATCCAGGGTGGAGTGAACCTGGGAGTAATGGCAATGAAAGGGTACTCCATATTCCACAGAGCTCCAGAATTGGAATTTAACCAACAGAGAGAGTTTAACATCATACCCAGAACAATAAATCCCTCAACCACCACCTTCTAGCACATATATAATAAAAAGGGTTGGTGCTTGCCATAAAGGGCAATAGGGTTGGGACAATCCTCTAGGGCTTGATATGATCAGCCAATTGATCTCTGACCACCCAACCAACCTAAGTAAGGATGAAAGTGGAGTGTTGCATGTCATGAATTGCTCAGCTACCAGGTTTTCTTTTTATTTAAAAGAAAATTTTAAACTAGGCTGTATATTAAATGAACTTTATCAAATATTTATTTAGAAGTAATATTTTATCTATTTTCAAATTACATAGTAAATTCTTCATGTAAGACTACAAGAGCTTTTTTCCAAAATTTTGGCTCAAAAAATTTCCCTGCATCTTATAAATAGCAATGTAAGTGTTGATTATAGTGAAGATAAATATTTTGTGAAGTTATTACATCATAGGGATGGTTAGTGAGAAATTGTCATGGAGATCCAGGCTGTCAGCATGAAGAACTGATGATATATATATATATATATATATATATATATATATATATATATATATATATATCAGACTTTATATTGACAACAAAATAGCTGTAAGAATCCAACACATAGTATGTAGTTTACGCATATTATAAATAGAAATGTAAGTGTTGATTATAGTGAAAATGAATATTTGTGAAATTATTATTAGGTTGTTACAAAAATAATGGCTGATTGAAGTGTTCGGTTTTGAAATGTCATTTTAACATAGAATTTGTTGTTTATTTCAGGTGAATTTTTGCATATATAATAATTAATGTGTGCACAAAAATAAAATTTAATTTATTTTCAGATAGAAAGTATTTTTGAAAAATAGGAGACTTCAAAGATGAACATGCCTAAACATGACCTTCGCCTTCTTATGTTGAATGAGTTCAAGCTTGGGCACAATGCCTCTGAAACTGCTGCCAATATCAACAAAGCATGGGGAGATGAATTCACAAGTGATCGGACAGTACGAAGGTGGTTCCAGAAATTCCGCTGTGGAGATGAGAGTTTTGAAGATGAAGAAGGTAGAGGACGGACAAGCAGTCTTGACAATGAACAATTGCAGGCATTTGTTGAGAAAAATCCATGACAAAGTGTCAGAGAGATGTCTCAGACACTTGGTATCAGCATTGCAACAGTATCATGCCATTTACAAAGTAATGGAAAGGGGAAAAAGCTCGATAAATGGTTTCCTCATGAGCTCAATGAGCACGAAAAACTTAGGCGGTTTGAAGTGTGCTCGTTGCTCTGTTTGCGTAACACCAATGACCCCTTTCTTGACCGAATAGTCACTTGACGAAAAGTGGATCCTTTACGACAACCGTAAACGATTAGGTCAATGGCTTGATCATGATGAATCCACCAAACACTTCCCAAAGCCAGAGTTGCACCAGCAAAAGATTATGGTGACCGTCTGGTGGTCTGCAATAGGTGTTATCCACTACGACTTTTTGAAAACCAATCAGACCATTAGTGCAGAGATGTACTGCAATCAACTCACTGATATGCACGCTTGCTTGCAAAAAAGAAGACCTGCATTAGTGAATTGACGTGGTCCAATTCTCCTCCATGATAACGTGCGGCCACATGTTGCAAGATTGACTGTAAAGAAACTCACAGACTTGGGATACGAGACCTTACCACATCCTCCATATTCTCCCGATCTTTCACCTACTGATTATCATTTTTTTAGGCACTTAAGCACATTTATAAATGGTAAAACTTTTTGATCTAAAAAAGAGGTGGAATCATCATTTAAAGATTTTGTTGCATCACAGCCAATAACTTTTTACCAACGCGGAATAAATGACCTCGTAGATCGATGGCAGAGATGCATAGCTGCCCAAGGGTCATATTTTGACTAATTTTAACATTTCTACTGTTAATGTTTCAACAATAAATGTATGTGTTTGAAATCAGCCATTATTTTTGTAACAATTTAATACATCATAAAATGGTTGGCGAGAAATTGACATGGGTATCCAGGCTGTCAGCACGACCTGATGAATATATATATATCAGACTTTATATTGACAAAAAAATTACTGTAAGAATCCAACACATAGTATATAGTCAAGGCATATCATAAATAGAAATATAAGTGTCAATTATAGTGAAGATGAATATTTGTGAGATTATTATGTCATGCTTAATCTATGGTCATGTGTGAATATACAACATTTTTTGAATAAATACAAATACAAGTAATGGAAGTGCACAGACTGACAAATGAGTGAGGGTACCAAATTCACGTGTGTACCAAGGACAGGTGAATATTTTGATTACAAGTGAGAAGGGTGGCACTGATACGTAAGGAGGTGTTGGGAACTAGGTAAGTGGGATCTGGGAACTAGGTAACTGTGATCAACACTGATATATACAATACCCTGACAGGAAAAAACAACTGCCACCACCACCACCAACACCGTCACCATCACTTGAAAAAGGGTGTTTGAAACTTACCAAACATCTCTAAGAGATTGTGTCTGAAGTTGTCTATCAAAGATGGGGGTCAAAAGTCTTGGAGTTTAGTCCCTGCAGCAAAGGAAATAAGGCATGAAGGAGTAAACATATTCAAGTATTCAAAGGTTGTCATTTAAAAAAAAAAAAATTCTTGGATTTAGCAGAATCAAGAGTAAGGGCAATGCATGCACAGGTTTATGTAACGCATTAATATATTACTATAATTAGTTTAGATATAATATAATATATAATAAATGGGTAATTTATGAGGAAGTGCGTCCTGGTCTCCTGCTTCAAAAATTGCTACCCGGTGACTATTAAAATAACGACCCCAGCTCGTCATAATTATTGTTTATTTATCGGAATTTGTCGTAATTCTTGAAGTGTTTAATGTTAATGTTCATTCCTATTAAATCTCTTGAACAGAAATAGTCCGATCGATTTCAAAATTTCAAGTAATTCCAGAAGTTATATTATATATATATATATATATATATATATATATATATATATATATCCCTATCTTCTCTTGTAAACACAAAAAGCATATATATATATATATATGCTTCTTGTGTTTACAAGAAAAGTTAGAGATAATTAGATTCCCAAATAAGAGTGATTTAGTGAATAAAAAGGATAAATTCCTAGGGAAATGCATGCACAGGTTACGTAACACATTAATGTATCACTAAAATTAGTTTAGATATAATATGAATAAATGGGTAATTTATGAGGAAGTGCTTCCCGGTCTCCTGCCTCAAAAATTGCTACCTGGTGACTATTAAAATAACGACCCAGCTCAGTCTATTCAAAACTATCCATCTTCATATCTATCCATCTATCTCAATTTGTTCATATTTATCTATATTACTTTAAATACTAAGATTTTTTTTTTTATTCATGTTTGTTTAATGTCTTTTTTTTAGTTTAAATAAACAAGAATTATGACCAAAAAAGAAGCGACCCCCCACTCCAATACATTTACTTGTTGAAAATATCTATCTATCTCCATTTGTTCATATCTATTTATATTATTTTGTTTGTTTATCTATCTATCTATCTCAGTCTATTCCAAACTATATATCCATCTTCATATCTAAACAAGAATTACGACAAATTACAATAAATAAACAAGAATTACAACGAGCTGGGGGTCGTTATTTTGATAGTCACTGGGTAGCAATTTTTGAGGCAGGA
>CM042171.1:67598897-67612848 GCA_023376005.1 Doryteuthis pealeii
CTCTTCATAACTATATATATATATGGTCAGAGTTAGTTGTTGTATCTAGCCACACTGGAGAGGCGTGAAATGCTGAAACACGTCTGTGGTAGTTCAGTCGGTAGAGTATTCGGCTAGAAACCACAAGGTTCCTAGTTCGATACTGGTCCTCGCCAACTCAGCATTATGAGGAGCACAGAGATCTGTATGGTAAAGTAAGGAGCTGACAGTAGGTGTGGCGCTCCACCTCAGATGCTAAAATAATCTCCTTGGTCTAGCGCAAGTGAAAAGGGGATAGACTCCCTCGCTGATTGGCTGATACCAACTTTTAGGCCACCCCGACGACTTTACTTTTACTTTACTTATATATATATATATATATATATGTGAAAATGGAAAAGGAATTGAATCCGACAATATGAGGAAAAACGAGTAAAGAAAAGAAATGTAGATGGATAAAATGAATTTAATCGATATCACATTAATCGATATCACTTACACATGTGTTTCGGTCAGTTTATGTGTGTGAAAATATTTCACACACATAGAAGAATCGACCTTCATCAGAGTGAACATTTATTTTGAATGAAAAAATTCGTTGGGAAAAAATAACAGAGATTTTTGGAAATATTCGAAAATCGAATTTTAAAAAAAAATGTGATATCGATTAAATTCATTTTATCCATCTACATTTCTTTTCTTTACTCATTTTTCCTCATATATATATATATATATATATATATTACTACAGTGTATGGTTAACTCTATCTCACTTGATGAGACAGTAAGTAAGTCGTCGGGGGGGCCTAAGCGAGGGAGTCTATCTCCTTTTCACTAGCGCTAGACCAAGGAGATTGTTTTTGCATCTGAGGTGGAGTGCCACACCTACCTTCAGCTCCTTACTTTACCACACAAATTCCCTGTGCTACTCATATGCTGATTTGGCAAAGGCCGGTAAATAAACACACACACTCACATTTTACTTAGCATGAATGGGGACGTTGTTATGTAGTTTAAATTTAAGATGCTGACATTTGTCAACAATCTTAAATAAATTTTTCTTCCTCACATTTAAAGATCAACAAGAAGAAACCCAACACACCAAAAACAGAGGCTCGCAGACATTTTGTTTTCAGTAATAATTTATTTTTCCTTAAAACCAAACAAAGCCTTGATGAAGGTCCATCTAAACTGGCCTGAAACACTGCAGCGTAAGCATAATAAACATTATTCATTTTTGAAACTTGTGTTTTTTTCAATTTTTACAATATTACATACTGTCGGATTTGTGGCAGACCTGACTTACTTCAACAAACAAAAATCAAATGACAAAAATGAATAGTTTGCGCATGGGATAAAAGAGAAAAATTAAAATAAAAATCTGTACAATTTCAACCAATCAGAGACGTTCGCGCCTAAAAGGAAATCTATCAAATAGACTCCTTTTTGGAGCCTACTAAAATACTAAATAAAGCCAACTTTTTCATATTCCAAGCAGAAAGAAATCATTCATCTAAGCACATCCACGCCATTTTAAAGTAAGACCAAACTCATGCAATTTTAAGAAGGTATGAACTAATATCTATCTGTCTATCTCTTTTCATCAACCTTTTACGAGATCTGCAGTACATCGTGCTACTGACTGCCATGTGACTTTGAGCTCTTACCCTTTCTTTCTCACCTCAATGCTTATAACATATTTTCTTACGTGTTATAAAGAACAAAAAAATACAAAATTACCTTTTTCTATACAAGATAACCTAAAGAACTTTGCTCGGTATTATGCGTTACCTTTTGTAAAATCGTTACTCAATACAAGTTGTTTTATTTAATATTGAGTTTTTGTTATTTATGCCTTGTGCTTGATTATTTTATGGTGTTTTTAAATGTTTAAAGAATTTTATTGGTTATTGACTTCAAACTGGTGACCTTTATACAAAGACTTCAAACAGCCCTTACATACATCGACCATAGATTCACTTCCATTTTCTCTTCACACACACACACACACACACACACACACATATATATATATGACATACACAAGCCACAAGCATATATATTTCTATATATATTCCTTGTTGAAGGAATCTGTCATTTTCAATGAAATAAAGTCGTCGGGGCAGCCTAATGTCAGTATCAGCCAAACAGCGAGGGGGATCTATCCACTGTTCACTAGCGCTAGGCCAAGGAGACTATTTTTAGCATCTGAGGTGGAGCGCCACACCTACCATTAGCTCCTCCCTTTACCACACAGATTACTATGCTACTCATACGCTGAGTTGCTTAAGCTGGTATTGAACCAGAAACCTTGTGATTCCTAACCGACTGCTCTACTGACTGAGCTAAACAGGCCCTAATATGCAAATTCTAAGTTTCTTTTACTCCTCACTTCCACTTTTCTCTCTCACTTCCTTGTGTTCCTAAAATCCTTTTAAACCTGTGATGAACCAGGTACTTCTGCTAGTGTATATATATATATATATATATATATATATATATATTTGAACATTGTTTTGCCTTGTTATCATAACGCAAACATGTTACATAAACATTAGACCAGAGGCAATAAAAAAGTATCACATATTTGTTTACCGTTGTGTAAAATCATTTGTTATTGGACATATAATTAGATTCAAATATATACAGTCAATAAGATTATTGAAGAAAATATGACTGGAATAAAATGTTGGAAGGGACTGGATACATATATATATATATATATATATATATATATAAGTGGTGTGTGGTCTAATGGTTAGAGTTGTAGAAAATGGACACGTTGACTCGAGTTCAAATCCTGGATGAAGCTGTTTGCATTTCACATAGCACTAATACCCTTGGGAAAGGTATGCATCCCTCAAGCTATGGGTAAATAGCAGGGCAGACTGGGCTCTTTAACCATGGCTAGGTAAACATTCTAGGAGAAGGAAAACTCTGAATCTAAACCTATTAAACTTATGTATGGCTTTAAAAAAATAAACTCTGTCTTTAGTCTTTTTATTTATGCAGAAAATAGTATCAATCAAATATATACCACTCCGATATTACAGACTGAATAATACAAATAATGATAATCTTTGTGGAGTTCCGTCCTGGCCTCTTGCCTTAAAAACTGCTAGGATTGAAGTCCGTAGCTGAAGCGGTGTAAAAAAACAACTAGGTTTTAGGATTTGGGATTGGGATTGGGGTTGGGTTTAGGTTTAGTTTAATGGAAAATAAATAATTTGGGCTCTGTTTTTTCTGGGTCACCCTGTATACAGGGTGACCCAGTAAAAACAGAACCCACAAACTTTGTAATAAAACAGTTAAATTTTACTAGGGGGGCTTAGGGTTAGGGTTGGGTTTTCAGTGGAAAATGCCCTAAGTTAGTTGTTTTTTTTTTTTTCAAGTGATACAGCTTCGGATACAGACTTCAATCATAGCTGGTGTTGTTTCTCCACCGGCCAGCAGCTAGCAGTTTTTGAGGCAGGAAGCCAGAATTGAATTATTAAGACTATTGTTCTCGTCTTCATTGTTATCTGTACAACGTTTCAGCTGATGTTCCCTCCAGCCTTCTTCAGGTATTTCTTGTCGGACTCGGGAACCTTCTTGTAATTGGGAGCCATCATTGGAACTTTGAACCCAACCCTTTATTCAGTCCACGAGGGTATCCTGTTCTCATTCCACTAACCATAGCTGGGGTACAGGTGTTAAGCTATGTTAATTATTATTCTATGTTACTGCTACCCCTGACCAGGATTGAACATGCAGTCTAGAGATAATTGTCATTTAGAGCTATCTTAACCTAACTCCTTTATCTACTAGGTTAAGTGTCTAATTGGACAATCCAGTGTGAATTTTTTTTCAATTGCAAAAGTTACAATTTATATGGTAAAAACGGATTTTAAGTAGCATCTTTGCAGGCATCTTGATCGAAATTGACCGAAAACATTGTTTTAAATATAACAAAAATAAATTACATGTGTAATATTATTTTGCTTTTTTACTGATGCTCATTATGTTACTACTTTTCGACTTAGACAAAAATTTGACCTTAAATAATTGATTTAATAAATTTTAGTTCGTTTTTAAAATGAAAAGCAGATGATATTTTGTCAGATCCTACTCTTTTCCCTAATCATCTAGCGAGAGCTTAATGGGTGATCCAACAGGTCACGTTTTGTCTAGTATATATATATATATATATATAGGTAAAAGTATCTAATCAACTGGTAAGTTGGGGATGATTCTATTTGAGATTTTTGCTACTTTTTCACACACCTTGTATTCTTGGTAAATACAGCTTCAAACGGTTGGGCTAGTTCAGTCACTTTTAGGGTAGAATCATTTTCTACCCTGTGTTAAATAAGGACTCTCAGCAGAGAGTCAACAGACAAGGCCACTGGCCCCAAGTGTGAACACATACATAATACAAAGGACGGCCCATGCGTGAACACACACATGATAACCCAAGGACCAGCCCGATACGTGAGCACACGTATCATACACACAGCGCCCATGTGATGAACACACACATGATACACACACAGCTGAACTCCATCCAAAACCATCTGACTGTGTACCCTGTCAGTGAGAATAAATTAAACAAATATTGTTATTGTTAAACATATTTCCCTTTTTTTTATATCAATCTTATGTATCCTAAATTTCGGGATATAACAATTACAAATGCACAATGTAGCATTCCCAGTTGTTTTTTTTTATTTGAGGTTATTGTTATTTAATCAAGTTAGTTTTATAGAGCTTCGTAAAAAAAAAATCAATAATATTCTTAATGTAAACAACAACCAAAAAAACTAACAATTCCATCAATCTATCATGCAATAAAAAGGATAAAATTTTGCTTTCAAGTTCTTGGTATAAAGATGTCTTTTCCAAAAAGTATTAGCACTATGTGAAATACAAACAGCCACGTCCAGGACTTGAACTCGTCTTGTCGTGTTTATTTCCTACAACAGTAACTGTTATGCCACATGCCTCCAAATGCAATAAAAATGATCAGATTTTGCTTTTCAGTTGTTGGTATAATGATGTTTGTATTGTTGATGGTAGTACCTTTCCAAAGAGTATTTAAACTATGTGAAATACAAACGGTCACATCCAGGATTTGAACTCATATTGCTGTCTTCCTTTCCTACACACAGTAACCCTTATACCACATGCCTCCAATCTATAAGGCAATAAAAATGATCACATATTGCTCTTAAGTTCTGGGTATAATGATGTCCGTATTCTTCATCCCACACTTTGCTGTATCAGTGGGAATGTTGAAAGCAACCAATTGCACTTCTGCCAAAATAGATGGACATGGCATATTTAGAGATAAAGTTCCAGTCAAGACACTATTGAAGGCAAAATGGCCACTATTCAATAGAGATTAGCCTAAAAGGGTAAAAATCCTTGGCAGCAATGTTACCAGTGCCCAATAAAAAAAAAAATCTACTCCTCGTTTATTCAAATTGTTAAAAAAAAAAAAAAAAATGTGAAAAGAGAAAAAGAAAAGTCCCAAAAGTACTGTTACATAATTGCCGCTCAGCACCTATATTTGTGGCCTTGTGCCAGACTTAGAAAAACCTTTTAAAAAATGTACTACCGATCCTTTTATATTACTGGGTGGTCTTTGTAGAATCACCGAAAAAGGAGTTAGAAAGATAAAATCTTTTAACGAGAGATTGGGAGACGAAAAGTCTATGTTTAAGGAAAATCCAGTCTTTTGGGCGACAAGTGGTCTTTTGATCTTAGGCCGTGAACTCTGTGTGACCAGAAAGAGTTGGAACTTTTCGAACATTTGATTCTGTCCAGAACGAGCTCGAACATACGAGAAGAAGAAACTTCTGGAAGATTATTTAGACACACTATATATAGAGTCAGTGAGGGATTGGAGTTAGTTAGAGTCAGTCCGGAGTCAGGGGCAGTCAGAGCCAGTCAGAGAAGTCGGCCGGAGAGGCAGTGATCATACAGAGTTTAGTAAACTGTTGTCGCTAAAGACCATAAGGAAAGGCCGGTTGCTGTTAAGAAAAGCTTGTCACCGAGATATTTACTAAGGACTAAAAACCCGAAGTTAAATCCACTTAAAATACCTCTTGTTAAGATAGAGAATATCAGGGACTCTCTCTCTCTCTCTCAAAAGTTATAGTGAAGTTTTGAATATAATAAACTTCTGAAAAGTAAACACGGTGTTATTAATTTTCTCTATTTACAACGAAAGAAATTGTTTTATGAATGGGCTCGCTACACAAACAAAATAGTAAAGATACTATCGTGGAGGAAGTCAAATTGACCGTGACAAAAGACTCAAGGTTGTGAAATCTGATACCAGAGAGAAGCATGCGGAGTGAGAAAGGTGATATCTCCTTGACCTGCCACTGAGCAACCAAGAACTGCTAGATTTTGGATACTGTAAACAAATGACCGTACGAGGATACGATTTGATACCGGGAAAGAAACAACAAACCCACTACGCAACTTATATGCCTATTTGGTGCCATGAAAGAAAAGGCACTACATTACAGTACCTTTCCAAAGAGTATTTAAACTATGTGAAATACAAACGGTCACATCCAGGATTTGAACTCCTATTGCCACCTCCAAATGCAATAAAAATGATCAGATTTTGCTTTTAAGTAATTAGTATAATGATGTTCGTATTCTTCATGCCACACTTTGCTGTATCAGTGGGAATGTTGAAAGCAACCAAACTAGATGGACATGGCATATTTAGAGATAAAGTGTCTTACCCCTTTGCAGAGGTGCAGTCGGTGCATTCTAACATCCCAGCTGACAGGGCGACTTTATAAAGGGTTTGGTTCGAAATTTCATGAAGGCTCCTGAGTTAGACAAGAAACACCAGAAGAAGGCCAGAGGATACATTGTCTGAAATGTGTATATAACAATAAAGGGACCATATAACCTTTAAGCACCCCATCTGCGATCTCAATTCATAAGGACATATTTTTCATTTACACCATCAAAATCCAGTTAACAGACGGGTTAGGGTTAGGGTTAGGGGTTAGTTTTATAATTTAAAAAACCCTCTAAAAATCATCTGTTAAATAACCGGATTTTGACGATGTAAATGAAAAACATGTTTAGAGACAAAGTGTCAGTCAAGACACTATTGAAGGCAAAATGGTCACTATTCAATAGAGATTAGCCTAAAAGGGTAAAAATCCTTGGCAGCAATGTTTCCAGTGCCCAATAAAAAATTCTATTCCTCGTTTATTCAAATGCTCAAAAAAAAAAAAAAGAAAAAAATGTGAAAAGAGAAAAAGAAAAGTCCCAAAATAAAGATAGCCATGTTTTTTGGCAAAGTATCTTTTAATATTAATAAGGATTACTTTGCTGAAGTAGATAAACATGTAAGTAATCTCAACTTATTGTAATTAATCGACAAAGAGGAATGGAACATTGTACTGAGTTTGTTTATTTGGTTTAGAAATTTTTCTTTTCTTTTTTATAAATTAATTTACTTATAGAGGATGTTTCAGAAAAAGTTATATCCTTTCATAATCTAAAAACTTGAGCAATTTTTATTCAAATGATCTCAAATTTTAACAGTATGTGTAGAAACATCTTAAAATTTTATCTTTAATATTTCTATTCAGGGTATTTTGTAATCTGATAACTTAACCAATTCTCATTCAAATGATCTTAAATTTTAACAGCATGTGTAGAAACATCTAAAAAAATTAGCTTTAATATTTCTATTCAGGGTATTTTGTAATCTAATAACTTGACCAATTCTCATTCAAATGATCTTAAATTTTAACAGCATGTGTAGAAACATCTAAAAATTTTATCTTTAATATTTCTATTCAGGGTATTTTGTAATCTAATAACTTGACCAATTCTCATTTAAATGATCTCAAATTTTAACAGAATGTTTAGAAACACCTTAAAATTTAATGTTTAATATTTCTATTCAGAATATTTTGTAATCTAATAACTTGACCAATTCTCATTTAAATGATCTCAAATTTTAACAGCATGTTTAGAAACAACTTAAAATTTAATGTTTAATATTTCTATTCAGAATATTTTGTAATCTAATAACTTGACCAATTCTCATTTAAATGATCTCAAATTTTAACAGCATGTTTAGAAACAACTTAAAATTTAATGTTTAATATTTCTATTCAGAATATTTTGTAATCTAATAACTTGACCAATTCTCATTTAAATGATCTCAAATTTTAACAGCATGTTTAGAAACAACTTAAAATTTAATGTTTAATATTTCTATTCAGAATATTTTGTAATCTAATAACTTGACCAATTCTCATTTAAATGATCTCAAATTTTAACAGCATGTTTAGAAACACCTTAAAATTTAATGTTTAATATTTCTATTCAGAATATTTGTAATCTAATAACTTGACCAATTCTCATTTAAATGATCTCAAATTTAACAGCATGTTTAGAAACAACTTAAAATTTAATGTTTAATATTTCTATTCAGAATATTTTGTAATCTAATAACTTGACCAATTCTCATTTAAATGATCTCAAATTTTAACAGCATGTTTAGAAACAACTTAAAATTTAATGTTTAATATTTCTATTCAGAATATTTTGTAATCTAATAACTTGACCAATTCTCATTTAAATGATCTCAAATTTTAACAGCATGTTTAGAAACAACTTAAAATTTAATGTTTAATATTTCTATTCAGAATATTTGTAATCTAATAACTTGACCAATTCTCATTTAAATGATCTCAAATTTTAACAGCATGTTTAGAAACACTTAAAATTTAATGTTTAATATTTCTATTCAGAATATTTTGTAATCTAATAACTTGACCAATTCTCATTTAAATGATCTCAAATTTTAACAGCATGTTTAGAAACACTTAAAATTTAATGTTTAATATTTCTATTCAGAATATTTTGTAATCTAATAACTTGACCAATTCTCATTTAAATGATCTCAAATTTTAACAGCATGTTTAGAAACAACTTAAAATTTAATGTTTAATATTTCTATTCAGAATATTTTGTAATCTAATAACTTGACCAATTCTCATTTAAATGATCTCAAATTTTAACAGCATGTTTAGAAACACTTAAAATTTAATGTTTAATATTTCTATTCAGAATATTTTGTAATCTAATAACTTGACAATTCTCATTTAAATGATCTCAAATTTTAACAGCATGTTTAGAAACACTTAAAATTTAATGTTTAATATTTCTATTCAGAATATTTTGTAATCTAATAACTTGACCAATTCTCATTTAAATGATCTCAAATTTTAACAGCATGTTTAGAAACATCTTAAAATTTAATGTTTAATATTTCTATTCAGAATATTTTGTAATCTAATAACTTGACCAATTCTCATTTAATGATCTCAAATTTTAACAGCATGTTTAGAAACATCTTAAAATTTAATGTTTAATATTTCTATTCAGAATATTTTGTAATCTAATAACTTGACCAATTCTCATTTAAATGATCTCAAATTTTAACAGCATGTTTAGAAACAACTTAAAATTTAATGTTTAATATTTCTATTCAGAATATTTTGTAATCTAATAACTTGACCAATTCTCATTTAAATGATCTCAAATTTTAACAGCATGTTTAGAAACATTAAAATTTAATGTTTAATATTTCTATTCAGAATATTTGTAATCTAATAACTTGACCAATTCTCATTTAAATGATCTCAAATTTTAACAGCATGTTTAGAAACAACTTAAAATTTAATGTTTAATATTTCTATTCAGAATATTTTGTAATCTAATAACTTGACCAATTCTCATATAAATGATCTCAGATTTTAACAGCATGTTTAGAAACACCTTAAAATTTAATGTATAATATTTCTATTCAGGATATTTTTTCATCTAATAACTTAATCAATTCTTATTCAAATGATCTCAAATTTGAACAGTATATGTAGAAACAACTTAAAACTTTATGTTTGGTATATGGGGTACAATGATGTTATGGGGTAGGAATGAGATTTGGGAACTTTATGGTTTAAAGGTATCTAGATATTCTTGGCTGCATGTTCTTATGGTTTTTGCTTTGTACCCCATATCATTTGGTGGTTGCGCTGAGAAGAAGGAATTTAAGGAACAAAAAGAAAGAGACAAAGGCAGAAGGTGGTTTTATAACTTAGGCTTTATTGACCAGGTCATAGTCGCCTGTAGCAAGGGAATATCCCCCTGGCTAGTAGGAGCAACCAGACCCAGTTAAGGCCTCAGCTCGAAATTTTTTTTGGGGTCGGGGGACTGTCCTTTTTTTGGACATGTGCAGAGGGTTCTGGTGAAGACCCCATGGGAGTTTGTTGTTTTTTTTTGTTTTTTTTATTATAATTTTATTTTTGTTTTATTATAAACCCCCCCCTCTCCACTGATATATTTTTTCTTTTCCCTTATAGAAATGATATAAAAAAATAAATCCCAAGATAGCCATATTTTTTGGCAAAGTTTTTCTAATATTAATAAAGATTACTTAGCTTAAGTAAATAAACTTGTAAATAATTTCAGCTTATTGTAATTAATCGATGATGAGCAATGAAACTTTGGGAAGAGTTTGTTTATTTGCTTTAGAAAATTTTCTTTTTTCTAAATTAATAATTTACTTATACAAGCTGTGTCATGGAGAATCAATATATCAAACTCATCTTCACAGGAAGGCTGTAACTAGCATCCAGTAACCAGACAAAAAAAAAGAGGGACTGTTGCTGAGTACAAATTTGGAGAGCTAAAAATCAACATAATTCCATCAATTTTTGGAATTTGAAGCTTAAATTTTGGGGATTGTCTGACCTTATCATAATCCATACTTGGACAAAATTTCAGAAAAATTGAAGGGGGTGGGTGACATGGCCTGGATGATTTGACATGGAATTACCATTTTCTTGTGAGCACGATTATTTGAATTCATTTCCTTGACCTCGTAATTTTTTCTATGTCAGAGTTAAACCTAAAGTCAATTACTCCAGAAGAATCTATATATTAATTCTCTTGTAAATCCTGATTATCTGGTGTCCCTTATCACCTGAATTCTTATTTCTTATGAGTGTTGTCCCCTCAGCTTAATAATGTACCATTCCGTTTTTATTGAAAAGAAAGGACATGCTACACAGAAAAATATCATTATACATTGATTCATTCATTTTCCTGGTCTTTATTGTAGAAGCAATATTCCAATTACTGTCGAATTGGCATACAAGGCAATATGCAAGCCATAACTCAATATGGATCTTACATTGTCGCTAGCCTATTGCAGAATTGTAGGTTATTTATCAAGCACCATAACATCACAGAAACCAAGCAGCCAATCAGGACTCAGGGAATGGAATCATCCAAATGCGTGAATGGAGTATTCCCAAGTGCCATAAATACCAGCTGCTTTGGGCACCAGTTCAATTGTGCTTAGTTAGTTGTTATTTCTCTGGACTTTTGAGATGAGGCTTGATGATAAGTATTATCTGCGTTATTCAGACTATTGTCCTCATCTTCATTGTTATCTACACTATTTCTCTGAATGTGTAGATAAAAAAAATTAAAAAATTGAGAACCATCAAAAAGGAATAAAACAAAATGTCTTTGGCATAAAATAACCCAACAAGAGATGACATTTCTTTGAATGTTTGAGATGAGGCTTGATGATTAGTATTATCTGCGTTATTCAGACTATTGTCCTTATCTTTATTGTTATCTGTACAACATTTCGGATGATGTGCCCTCCTGCCTTCTTCAGGTATTTCTAGTCGGACTTGGGAACCTTCTTGGACTCAAGAAGGTTCCCGAGTTTGAAAAGAAGGTTCTAGAGTCTGAGAAGTTTCCCAAGTCCAACAAGAAATACCTGAAGAAGGCTGGAGGGCACATCAGCTGAAATGTTGTACACATAACAATGAAAATGAGGACAATAGTCCGAATAATGTAGATAATATTAGTTGTTGTTATTCAAACCAATAGTATACTAACTCACTTCAACATTAAATGCTTTTCCTATACTGGATAGTATATGAAAATAGATTGAAATCCCCATTCTGTTCAATATTATGTCAGAAAATTGTTCATGTATATCATAAACCCATCTTGACTCGTCTCCAAAAACAGAGTCACTTGATATTTAATACGTCTAGACAATTTCAAATGAATAAAGTGATTGCTTTTTAGTCATAAAAAAACAATTCATAACCTTTTTCTTGTTTTTATTCATCACACTAACACCAATTGAGAAACTGTTATAGATTATTTTCTTTTTCATAACACTTTATACTTTGATTAAGATTAAACAAAATTAATAGTGATATCTATAATATCAGATAAGTTACAAAGAAAAAAAATAGTGCTAACACATTGTTAAAACCAATTACTAAAAAAGTATAAATATAAATAAACAACATATATTACTTCCTAAGCATTAGGCATGACATAACCCCAGATGAGTTGATATGCTATTAAAAAATATATATTAAGAGTTAGGAGGTTGATTTAGAAGGCTATCACAATGCAGGTGTAAAGAAAAAATAATAATACGGTAACAATGATGTTGTGTGTTAACCTGTATTTAATTCTTGAATTTTCAAGATAATATCTCTTTTTCAAAAGAACACTGGAACTGAAGCAGTCTAGTTATGACATTTCTTTTTAAATGAATTTTTTTTTTTTTTGAAAATGATGGTATTTTTATATAACTGTATTCTCGTGTTGTATGTTTATGTGAATGCGTTTTTTTTTGTACTTGCTGTCATGCGCATGTCTATGAAAAGAGTTGTATATAAATTTGATACAGATAGTTCTCTTAATAATATTATCTCTCTAATTATGAGTAAATAGCAGGGCAGACTAGGCTTTTTAACATTGTTTGGGCACTCAGTGACTATACGTTTCTTATGGTGGTGTAATGGTTACTATCGTAGGAAATAGACATGGTGAGAGGAGTTCAAATCCTGGATGAGGATGTTTTATTCTTTTTCGGTTTAGCTCAGTCAGTAGAGCGTTCGGCTAGGAATCACAAGGTTCCTGGTTCGATATCAGCCCTCGAAAACTCAGCGTATGAGTAGCACAGGGATCTGTGCGGTAAAGTGAGGAGCTGATGGTAGGTGTGCACTCCACTTCAGATGCTTAAATAATCTCCTTGGTCTAGCGCTAGTGAGAAGGGTATAGACTCCCTCGGTGTCTGGCTGATACCGACATTAGGTCGCCACGACAACTTTACTTTACTTATACTTTGGTTAAGATGAAACAAAATCAAATTGATTTGGTTTGGTTTGGTTTGTTTTGTTTTACGGCTTATCAACCTCAGTGGGTTATTTAATGCCGATAAAGTTTCGAAATAAATCAATTCTTAATGGATAATACAATTTTTTTATAAATACATTTTTCTATTTAACCCATAGATGGGACCCTAACAGGTACTACCACTCCGCGTCAGAGTGGACCAGGGAGCAATGGTGATGAAGGGGTGCTCCACATTCCCCAAACCTCCAGAACTGGAACTTCACCATCAGATAGAGTTTAATGTCATTCCCAGGACATGTAGACCCTCAGCCACCACCTTCTAGCACCCATATGATAAAAAGGGGTTGGGGCTTGCCATAAGGGCAATAGGGTTGGGAAAATCATATAGGTGCTAGGGCTTGACGTGACCAGCCAATTGATTGGAAGGGGCCTCTCCGACTGCATGTCTAGCCCAAAATCAAATTGAGTGCTGGGTATGACGTTAAACTGTATCTAGCTGTGAAGTTCCAATTCTGGAGCTCATGTGAAAGGTGGAGTACTCCTTTATTGGCCTTACCACCTAATCATTCAAATATCATTCAAATCAAGCAGCCAATCAGAACTCAAGGGATGGAATCACCCAAATCACCCAAATTCATGAATGGATCATTCTTGATTTCTATATATACCAACTCTTGGACACTGCTTCAGTTGTACTTAGTTAGCTGCTGTTATTCAAACCAACAGTAGACTAACTGACTTCAATAACCACCAGGACCAC
>CM042171.1:67612948-67640448 GCA_023376005.1 Doryteuthis pealeii
GATTAATTTGCGAGATTTCATTTCTTGACCTCGTAATTTTTTCTATGTCAGAGTTAAACCTAAAGTCAATTACTCCAGAAGAATCTATATATTAATTCTCTTGTAAATCCTGATTATCTGGTGTCCCTTATCACCTGAATTCTTATTTCTTATGAGTTGTGTCCCCTCAGCTTAATAATGTAACCATCCGTTTTTATGAAAGAAAGGACATGCTACACAGAAAAATATCATATACATTGATTCATTCATTTTCCTGGTCTTTATTGTAGAAGCAATAATATTCCAATTACTGTCGAATTGCATACAAAGCAATATGCAAGCCATAACTCAATATGGATCTTACATTGTCGCTAGCCTATTGCAGAATTGTAGGTTATTTATCAAGCACCATAACATCACAGAAACCAAGCAGCCAATCAGGACTCAGGGAATGGAATGAATCCAAATGCGTGAATGGAGTATTCCCAAGTGTCATAAATACCAGCTGCTTTGGCACCAGTTCAATTGTGCTTAGTTAGTGTTATTTCTCTGGACTTTTGAGATGAGGCTTGATGATGATAAGTATATCTGCGTTATTCAGACTATTGTCCTCATCTTCATTGTTATCTACACTATTTCTCTGAATGTGTAGATAAAAAAAATTAAAAAAATTGAGAACCATCAAAAAGGAATAAAACAAAATGTCTTTGCATAAAATAACCCAACAAGAGATGACATTTCTTTGAATGTTTGAGATGAGGCTTGATGATTAGTATTATCTGCGTTATTCAGACTATTGTCCTTATCTTTATTGTTATCTGTACAACATTTCGGATGATGTGCCCTCCTGCCTTCTTCAGGTATTTCTAGTCGGACTTGGGAACCTTCTTGGACTCAAGAAGGTCCCGAGTTTGAAAAAAAAAAGGTTCTAGAGTCTGAGAAGTTTTCCCAAGTCCAACAAGAAATACCTGAAGAAGGCTGGAGGGCACATCAGCTGAAATGTTGTACACATAACAATGAAAATGAGGACAATAGTCCGAATAATGTAGATAATATTAGTTGTTGTTATTCAAACCAATAGTATACTAACTCACTTCAACATTAAAATGCTTTTCCTATACTGGATAGTATATGAAAATAGATTGAAATCCCCATTTCGTTCAATATTATGTCAGAAAATTGTTCATGTATATCATTAAACCCATCTTGACTCGTCTCCAAAAACAGAGTCACTTGATATTTTTACGTCTAGACAATTTCAAATGAATAAAGTGATTGCTTTTTAGTCATAAAAAAACAATTCATAACCTTTTTCTTGTTTTTATTCATCACACTAACACCAATTGAGAAACTGTTATAGATTATTTTCTTTTTCATAACACTTTATACTTTGATTAAGATTAAAGAAATTAATAGTGATATCTATAATATCAGATAAGTTACAAAGAAAAAAATAGTGCTAACACATTGTTAAAACCAATTACTAAAAAAGTATAAATATAAATACACAACATATATTACTTCCTAAGCATTAGCATGACATAACCCCAGATGAGTTGATATGCTATTAAAAATATATATTAAGAGTTAGGAGGTTGATTTAGAAGGCTATCACAATGCAGGTGTAAAGAAAAAATAATAATACGGTAACAATGATGTTGTGTGTTAACCTGTATTTAATTCTTGAATTTTCAAGATAATATCTCTTTTTCAAAAGAACACTGGAACTGAAGCAGTCTAGTTATGACATTTTTTTTAAATGAATTTTTTTTTTTTTGAAAATGATGGTATTTTATATAACTGTATTCGTGTTGTATGTTTATGTGAATGTTTTTTTTTTGTACTTGTTGTCATGCGCTGTCCATTGAAAAGAGTTGTATATAAATTTGATACAGATAGTTCTCTTAATAATATTATCTCTCTAATTATGAGTAAATAGCAGGGCAGACTGGCTTTTAACCTTGTTTGGGCACTTGGTGACTATACGTTTCTTACGGTGGTGTAATGGTTGCTATCGTAGGAAATAGACATGGTGAGAGGAGTTCAAATCCTGGATGAGGATGTTTTATTCTTTTTCGGTTTAGCTCAGTCAGTAGAGTGTTCGGCTAGGAATCACAAGGTTCCTGGTTCGATATCGGCCCTCGCAAACTCAGTGTATGAATAGCACAGGTATCTGTGCGGTAAAGTGAGGAGCTGATGGTAGGTGTGATGCTCCACTTCAGATGCTTAAATAATCTCCTTGGTCTAGCGCTAGTGAAAAGGGGATAGATTCCCTCGGTGTCTGGCTGATACCGACATTAGGCCGCCACGACGACTTTACTTTACTTATACTTTGGTTAAGATGAAACAAAACCAAATTGAGTGCTGTGTATGACGTTAAACTGCATCTAGCTGTGAAGTTCCAATTCTGGAGATCATGTGAAAGGTGGAGTACTCCTTTATTGGCCTTACCCCCTAATCATTCAAATCAAGTGTTGTATACCCTTTCTTACTTCTTACTTCTAGTCGTCTTCTCTTCTGGCCGGCTTTGCTATTCTGATCGTCTAACATCTTGGTCTGGTCTCTTCTAAAGTCTGGACTTTCTTGGGTATTGAAGTCAGTTAGCCTACTGTTGGTTTTAATAACGGCAGCTAAGTAGAACTTTTTAGCAGTGTCCAAGACAGCTGATATAAATAGGAATCAAGAATGATCCATTCATGAGTCAGGGTGATTTGGGTCATTCCATTCCTTGAGTTCTGATTGGTTGCTTAACTGGTTGATCTGCATGACACTGTGGTGTCTTATATATACTTGGTCATGCTGCAGTGGACTTCGTGGCATTTCGAGTTTGTATTAAGTTACAATCGCATGCTACCTTGACTTCCCAGTTCGACGGTAATTGGAACTTATTCTTCACGATGGTGAGTATCATTGGGGACTTCGGGTCTGGTTTCTGTTAGGGATTTCTCCTTATTAGAAGCCCTGTGTCATTATTAGTTTTTAGGTAATAAACACAAGATTTCGATTTACTTTGATGTTACTTTATTTGTAAATCCCCAAACCAGACATCTGTGCACATCCTACTTGCTAACTGACTGAAATTTACTATCCTTAAACAGGGTCTTCTATGCCTTCCGGTTCTCACGATTTATCCCCGGAAGGCAAGGTAAGAGTGAGGTCAAGCGCCGTCACTCACCCTCAAGGCCATCAGCTGCACTAATCGCCATTATGTTTCTACACTACCTTATATAAGTATTAGGGAGCCAATAATTATGTAACACAAGCAACCAATCAGAACTCAAGGAATGGAATCACCTAAATTCATGAATGGATCATTCTTGATTTCTATATATACCAACTGTCTTGGACACTACTTCAGTTGTACTTAGTTAGCTGCTGTTATTCAAACCAACAGTAGACTAACTGACTTCAGTAACCACCAGGACCACCCTGACCCAGCGTGGTAGTACCTGTTAGGATCCAATCTATGGGTTAAATAGAAAAATGTATTTAAAAATTGAGTTTGATAAAAAAAAAAATTAAATTCTCATCAAGAATTAATAAGATATAATACCTTTAGCATAAAGTAAACCAAAAAGGGTTAACATGCCGTAAAAACCAACCAACTGTACCAAATCAAAATTGATATCTGTAATATCACATTTAAATATACGCTCCTACATTTGGGGCGCTGGTGGTTGTCGTCAGTGATGTAATCTGCAAGGTTCATTGGAAGTTTCGGGGTCTTCCAACATCAGACTTCCCTCGCCTTGCTGACCCTATCAGAGGTGATCAAAGCTCTGATACAGCCACGAACAATAGATGCTAAAAGACATAAGTTACAAATAGAATTACATTAAGAATTGGATATAAATTTGATACAGAAAGTTTTCTTAATATTCTCCCTGCAGCTATGGGTAAATAGTAGTGTTGCATAATCTATGTGGCAGTATAGATTATTGGCAACACCCTGTAGGAGAATTCTAAGGGGCCAGTGTTTTCATATCAAAGAGAGGTCTTACCCTTCTGTAGAAGTGCAGGTGGTGTATTCTAAACCTCCAGCTGATAGAAATGTATGATTGTAAAAAAAAATATGAGTTATATGAGAATATATAAAAAATATTTTGATATAAAGAAAAAAAATTGGGGCGAATGTAAAAAACATGTGAAAGAAAAAATGTCCGATTTAGAAAAAAGAAATAATATATATGTTAGGGAGAGTTATCTCCCCTAACGATTCTACACCGGATATACTCACTGACTAGCAGTGAGACAAAAAACTGACAAGTAGAAAGTCAGGCAGACAAGGACTGGCCCCATGTGTGACCACACACATGATACACACAGTTGAATTCTATCCGACTCATCCCACTGTATTCCTGGTCAGTGAGAATAAATAAAACAACTATTGTTATATGTTAAACATATTTCACTGTTTTTATTATCATTTGTTATTCCTACATCTAAGCATATAACAAATTTTTGGCAACAAAGATGAGAAATTTTGAACCCAAAAAAATATGGGTGAATGTAAAAAAAAATATAAGACTGATTTAGAAAAAATATATATGTGTGTGAATATAAACAAGATAGGAGTTATATGAGAATATATAAAAATAATTTGATGTAAAGAAAAACAAAGTTGGGGTGAATGTAAAAAAATATGAGTGAATGTAAAAAAAAAAAAAAATCACTGATTTAGAAAAAAAAAATTCTGGCCACTGCAGGGAGGTCTTACCTCTCAGTAGAAGTGCAAGTGGTGTATTCTAAACCCCCCGTTGATAGAAATGTATGATTGTAAAAAAAAAATATGAGTTATATGAGAATATATAAAAATATTTTGATGTAAAGAAAAAAAAATTGGGGTGAATGCAAAAAAATATGATTTGGTTTGGTTTGGTTTGTTTTACGGCATATCAACCTCAGTGGGTCATTTAATGCCGATAAAGTTTTGAAATAAATCAATTCTTAATGGATAATACAATTTTTTTATAAATACATTTTTCTATTTAACCTGTAGATGGGACCCTAACAAGGTACTACCACCCCGGGTCAGAGTGGACCAGGGAGCAATGGTGATGAATGGGGTGCTCCACATTCCCCAAACCTCCAAAACTGGAACCTCACCATCAGATAGAGTTTAACGTCATTCCCAGGACATGTAGACCCGCAGCCACTGCCTTCTAGCACCCATATGATAAAAAGGGGTTGGGGCTTGCCATAAGGGCAATAGGGTTGGGAAAATCATATAGGTGCTAGGGCTTGATGTGACCAACCGATTGATCGGAGGGGGCCCAAAAAATGAGTGAATGTAAAAAAAACCCAACAAATTACCGATTTAGAAAAGAAGTATTTATAGAAATATGAGTGAATGTAAAAAAGATATGAGTGAAGAATATATAGAATATCTTAAAGTAAAAAAAAAAATTGGGGCGAATGTAAAAAAAAAAAAAAAAAAAAATATGGCCAATTAAAAAAATGTGTGTGAATATAAAAAAAGATATGATTTATATGAAAATATATAAAAATATTTTGATGTATAATAAAAAAAGAAATGGGGCAAATGTAAAACAATATGAGTGAATGTAAAAAAAAAAAAAAATTCAATCAATAAAAAAATCCCAGGAGCTTATCTTAAACAGTTCTCATTATTTATTGTAAATAGTTACACACTTTTATTTGTTTTGGCAAATCTTTCCAATGGATTTCTCTAGCAGACAGAATTGCCCTCATAAAGAACAAAGAAAAATGAAGAAAAAAAAAAAGAAGAAAAGAATGAAAAAAAATCAAAAAAATCAAAGGTCTTAAATAGCCTTTTGTTCATTTCTATTTTATCTTGATCTGACCGTGTTGTACAGTTTTAATCATTCACTTGACAGACTGAAATCTTTTTCAATGATTTAGCAGCAGACAACAATACCGGCTTCTTCAACTGTCATGGCTGCCGGTTTCTTCAACTGTCATGGCTGCCCGCTCCAAAATTATTTCTTTTGTTTCTTTCCCTTTTTTGTTTGGTTGTAAATCTTGCTCTTATTTGATCTTCACAGAAGATCAACAGACACTTGGCACCATAACATCAGTGCAAGAGCAAAAAACAAATTTTAAAAATGTGTATATATATATATATATATACATATATATATATATTTTTTTTCAAACTCCTGTATTTAGGACAATTCCATAGTCCTCATTCAGGTACTATATGACACACTTACATTTGTATCTCCTGTCTACATGACGTGGGGGGAGGTTTCTTGCCCGCACAACTTTTTTGCAATACAGCACATGAGAATGCAACACTTAACATGTAAGTCTTGAAGTTTTTATGAGCTACAATACTGGGAACTGTTGAAGTAAGTTAGTGTACTGTTGGTTTGAACAACAGCAACTAGCTAAGCACAACTGAACCAGTGCCAAGACAATTGGTACTTATGGAAATCAAGAATAGTCCACTCATGCATTTGGGTGATTCCATTCCTTGAGTCCTGATTGGCTGCTTGGTTTCTATGATGTTATGAGGCTTCATAAATAACATGGCATGTTGCAGCAGTAATTGCAGCAAGATAGATTTGTATTCAGTTACGACTACTTCTTGCCTTGTCTTACCAATTCGACGGTAATTGGAACTAATATGATTATTCTACAGGAACATTGGTAACACAAAAGACTCTTTCTTCTTTAGACAATAATTTCAGGAATGTTAGTTTGATTCTCACTGGGTGCCTCATACTTCTTACCTAATACCAAACTAAGTTAAGATTAATAACTGACTTTGGTTATTAATTTTGTTGCATAATCTATGTGGCAGCATAGACTATTGGCAATACCCTGTAGAAGAATTCTAAGGGGCCAGTGTTTTCATATCACAGAACGGAAAACTACTGGACAGTTAGAATCTCACAAGTCATGTGAGATTCAGTTAATTAAGTCAGTTTCAGCTCAAATGTGACGCAGCGCAGATGTGTGACTGCGGGCTGGACTCACTCCGCATGATGGGTTAGTAAATGGGCAAATAAAACCTTTGATCAAAGCAATAAGCCTTGTTAATTAATTACGCATACCCTGAGTTAAAAGTAGAAAGAAGCAACAAGAAGAAGACCAGACAAAGTAGAATCCAACATGGCAACTCGGCGAAATAGAAAGAAGCAGCAAGCAAAGAAGACTAGGTGATTACATCATAAAATGAAGAACAAGCAAGTAAATTATCTATCTGTCTATCTATCTCTGATGTCTCCATGTTCGTCCACTCACTCTCTCTCTATCACAAAAGAACTATTGTTTATATATCCACAACATGGGTACATTTTTTTTTTTTTAAATTTTGTCATACAACGTGTGATAGCACGTGCGATACCCTGCCTTCATCAGCTGCCAACTAGGAGTGATAACACAGTTTCGGTAACTAAGGCAGGACTGCCACTTCCTAGTGCTACCAAGCTGCTTTCGCCACTGAACAAGGTATTAAAAAAACAAAAACAGAGAAGAAATTATATGATCCGTTCATCGGAGATGTTTTGTTATCAGTTGTTTCTTTAAAAACGTGTTTGTTTTTGGCCGTTGACTTGATTACGCGATTGCAGATGTTACGTAACAACATGGAATGATGATTCCATGTGCATATCATTTGTGCTGAAGGCTTTTAAACCTCGACCAGATCCAGCTAGATGCATTTTGCACCGTGGTTTGAAGACGATGTGAGGCAATTTTCAAACAGCGGCCAGTGATTCCTATTTTTGAAAGAAACAAAATGACTGAGTGTCCTAGAAATCCAATTTATATATTTACAAACTTAGCCCTGGGGAGGATTCATTGGGATCTACTGTTGGAATATTTTTATATATAAGCCGTACTGCAATCCACCACTTAAATTTATAGACTAAGTGATGTCACATGATTTAAACCTCTGCCATTAAATGGTTCGAATATGTGGTTAGTTAACTATTTAATCACTGATACTGACAGCTGTCGATTTATTCGACATTGACAAACAGACCTACAAAACAGAGGAACACCAAGGAACAACCAAAGGATCATACCCGATATTAAGGGACACCAAGGAGCAACCAAAGGATTCTTCACTAAGGATCACGCTCTGCATAACACAAAGGATGGCCACAAAAATTGTAACATCTACTCAGCTATGTTTATAAATATCAATATAGAGATCTCACCACGGAGCAATAATTAATGAGTTTTTTGTTTTTTTAAATAAAGATTATTACAGAACAGATATTATTAGGTACTAGCAACAATATGCACACTCTGAGTGTAAGTATTTAAGTTTTAATGTAACGAAATATTATTTCTCTGAATTTTTGAGATGAGGCTTGAAGATTAGTATTATCTTCGTTATTCGGACTATTGTCCCCATCTTCATTGTTATTTGTACGTTTCGGCCGATATGCCCCCCGGCCTTCTTCAGGTATTTCTTGTCGGACTCAGACCATTACTAGAGAATTTGATTCTCACTGGGTGCCTCTTGCTTTGTAATAAACTAAGTTAAGATTAGTAACTTTGGTTATTAATTCATATATTTGCACACTGGGGTGGAGTCATTGCGATCTCCTCAGCTATGTTTATATATATTAATATGGATTTAAAAAAAAAATATTATTACAATTATGTCGAGTATTTACATTAAAAACATGTTTATTAGGGCTGTCAACAAAGTGTTACCATTATAGTATGTGGCCTACCTTTTGAATGTGCACCACAAAATCATGTCTCTCATGTAGCCTACCATAAAAAGTATATTATAAGGTTATAATAGTAACTGCAAACTCTAACCCTATTTCAGAATTTTATAATATTTTATAATAATAACTGCTAACCTTTAGAATATTTTAGAATTAAATAGATCTCTGATTCATGTAAATTATGGATAAATTCTTTTTTAATTATTCTTAATTACTATATACAGCTTATGACTGAATTGCATTTCTTGAAATTGAATATATGTGAAAAATAATTAGTTTCAATAAATTGCCTTCTACTTATATCTATAAATATACTCTTACTGAGGTAGGACACATTCAAACTGGGTAGGCCATATACAATAACAGAATCAAAAAGGTAGGCCACATACAATAATGGGACCAACAAAGTTTCCACAAACTGATATTGCTGGTTTGTTTGGTTTGTTTTGTTTTGTTTTAACCTCCAAAACTGGAAAAAAAAAAGCAACAGAGTTGGGAAAATCATATAGGTGCTATAATAATAACTGCAAACCCTAACCCAATTTCAGAATCTAAGAATATTTTAGAATCAAATATTCTATTAGTGATATATAAGACACATTGCAGGATTTTAAATGCATTAATAACATGGGCTGCTTTGAGGCAACTCTAGAATAGATTTTCATAGACTTCATTAATAAGATTTATTCTATGTATTAATGGTTTTGACTATAAATTAAACCAAACCTTTATTGTTATTACAATTGTATTGAGTATTTACATAGAAAACATGCTTATTAGTGCTGTTCACAAAGTGTCCCCAAAATGATATTGCAGCTAAATGTGAATAATCATAAATCTGTTTATGAAAACTCATAAGTGTCTTCTGCAGCCCCCCCAAAAAACCTTCAAAAATCAATACAGGAAATGATAGTGTATCCAGGGAAATGATACTTGCTTTAAACAGTTAAAACATCAAAGCCACCTTCACTAAAAAAAAAAAAAAAAATCTCCATTTTTTTTGGAGGTGGGGGGTGTCAGATGAAAGGTAAATGTGTTACAAGTAATAGATTAAGTGTAAATAAAGAAAAAGCAATAAATAATAACTTTTAAGTTGTCTTCAGAGTCTGACGTGAAGAATTTTCATTAAAACACATCTTTAGCAGAATCTAGTTTAATCAGTAGAGCATCTGCCTCAGACCCTCGAGGTTCTGGTGTTACGATTCTTGTTTTAAGTTATGACCCTGATCTTAGGTGTGGCGCTCCACCTCAGATGCTAAAAACAATCTCCTTGGTCTAGCACTATTGAAAAGGGGATAGACTCCCTCGCTGACTGGCTGATACCGACTTTAGGCCTCCCCGTCGACTTACTTACTTTTATAGTAGACCATAGTTCATTGAATAAAATCCATGTGTATATTTGTAGACTTCAATTATATCCCCTCTTGTACGTTGATAAACCAAACTTGGTAAGTCAATCTTCCTAAGTCTTTCTTCATACGAAAAGTTTTTTAAATCATTCATTATTATAGTAGCTCTCCTTTGAACTCCCTCAATGAGTTTTATGTCCTTGGACTCCAAATCACATTAGCAAATTCCAAATAAGGTTATCGGAAATTGGGTTATCTGCCCCTATTAGTTCCTGGAATCAGATGCCAGGGGCGGACCCCTAAAATTCCACAGAACAGACCCGGCAGGCGAAGGGTACAGTACTAGCTGATACTAGCAGAAGAATAGAACTACCGCGACTTTACCGGACAACTTAGAGACATTGCAAAGACCTATACAACTAAGATAAGTGTATTTGAAACTCATTGTATTACCTATAAATATATCCCCGCCAGGAGAAATTCCTCTGGCAACTCTGAAAGACAATTACACTACTCTTAAAGACATTTACAAAAGAAATGTATACACTCTAACACATTACTACTAACCCAGAATAAACTGTTAACCCAAATATACACGCTATATTTGCCTTGTACCTTTCTTTCACAACAGTCATATTTGTAACGTTATTTGTTTACTTTATTTCTGTTAAGGTCTTACCAATGCAATGAATAAATTTTTCAGCATTTCTTTATCCATGTATTCATATGACCTCCGTATTAATCCGGATATCTTGTTTGCTATATTTACTTGTATTTCTAAGTGTTTAGAAAATTATAATTTAAAGAAAGAAAAAGAGAAGTATTTTGAATATTTTTGAATTTTAGTTGTCTATGATTTATGTTACGATTCATGAAGCCATTTTAGTTGAAGGCAGATTTACAGTGGAGATTCTTTGTGGCATAAAGTTTAATCCTGTCTTAAAGTAGAAAGATGTTGTATCAGTTTTAATCCTTGTCTGTTGATCTGCCCACAAGTAGAAATATATATTAGATATCATCAATGTCTGTTGATCTGTCTTTGAAGTAAAAAGATGTATCAGAGTTTATCCTGTTGGTCATCATCTTGTACATCTGTGTAATTAATTTGTTATATTTCAACTCCCAACCAAATTTTGTCAGCCAGCCCTGAGAATTATTCACCTAACTAAAATATACCCTATCCCTCGCCCAGCCCTTCTCACTTCATTCAAATATCCTAGCCCCTCCCCTACTACCCTCCTAAAATAAGACACCCCCCAAAAAAAATTGATAGATTTTAACCATTGTTTCTTGGGAAAATTTTCAGTAATATCCATGATTTTCCTCTTACCTGATGATGCTGCAGTAATGTGGTTGAAATAAATTATTGTAATGAAGCAAATTTAAAGTTTTTTCCTTCATTTATTATATATATATATATATATATATATATATATATATATATATATATATGAGGTAGGTAAAATGATAGTGAACAAGAAATGATAACTCAAAACAAATGTAAGAGTTGAAATATTTCGTCCGATTTATAAGGACATCTTCAATCAAATGATTTTTATTGAAAGCAAAATTACGTGCAAGTACATGTGATTTGGTGAGGGAGTGAGTTAGTAGCAGAAGTCTTCCACAAATCACATGTACTTGCACGTAATTTTGCTTTGTGTTCATACAACCATCATCATCTTGTGTTCATACAACATCATCATCTTGTGTTCATACAACCATCATCATCTTGCAACACCCTCTGGTTAAAAATGAAACCATCCAAAACATCCAAGATGAAATGCAAAAAAATAAAGACAAACTATAGAATTTCATATTAGGTGATCAGTATTCAGCTGGATTGCAAGTTGAATCTGCACTGATCATCAGAGTATTGGTAGGTGGTTTATATACAGGTTTGGGCTGTTCTACTATATACTTTGAACAAACTCATTCCCTGGACTCTGATTGGCTGCTGGTTTTTAGTGTAGACACTCTGATCCATAAGTACCCAACATGTGGCTATGTTCTGGTTGTTAGTACAGGCCCTGTATTCAGTTACTGTCTATCATTTTTTTAGTCTGGTAAGTGGATGCTTATTACAGCCTTCCTGTGAAGGTGAGTATGATATGTTGATTCTATTTAGTTTAATGCTAGCCTAAATAAATCGACTTGTTCTTGTCTTCAGGAATTAAAGTCAAACAAATTGTAATTTGATAGGATTCAATATAATACATTTAATATTATTTAATAAACATAGCAGCTCTCCCACCACTATGCATACCACACCCAAGCAAAGTTCCAAACTGATGGTTATTATTGTTTACTCCTTTATTATTATTATTATTATTATCATTATTATTATCATTATTTTACTCCTTTTGAGTTTTCACATCACCATTAGCTGATGGCCTTTCACTGGAGTCTGAGTGACAGCAAGTCTCCTCAGGTCTCCAGGACTCTTCTGAGTATTCTGGCAGATTGCAGCAGTGCAGTGTTCTGAATGGTTTCAATCCTTCCTCTGATTTCCAAACTCTTTTCTAATCCTTTTGGGACTGTTTCAAGTGCACCAACCACAATTGGCATCACTTTCACTTTCATATTCCATAACTTTTTCAGTTCTCTGGCAAGGTCTAGATATTTGTCCATTTTTTCATTTTCCTTTAGCTTCACCCTGTGATCTGCTGGCACTGCAAAATCCACCAGTTGACAAGTTCTTTCTTTTTTGTTTATCAATACTAGGTCTGGTCTTCTTGCTGGGATAAGGTGATCCGTTTTTATTTCAAAGTCCCAGAGAATTTTATGCGTTTCGTTCTCAAGAACAGATTCTGGTTTATGTATATACCATTTTGTTGTATGGTCAAAATTTAATTTTTTGCATAATTCCCAGTGGATCAATTTCCCAACCCAGTCATGTCTAGTTTTGTATTCTCATTGTGCTAGTTTGCTACATTCGCAGAGTATATGGTTTACAGTCTCATATCTATTACCGCAAAGTCTACATTTACTATTTTGTTGGGTCTTATCAATTTTTGCTTTGATATAGTTTGTCCTTATGGCATTATTTTGTGCAGCAATTATAAGTGATTTTATTTTTTGAGGTTTCCCTTTCTTAACCATGTCCAAGTCTTTTTATGTGCAACCTCTTCTATTTGTCATTTGAAGCGTCCATATTATTATTATTATTACTGATCTATGTTCTTAATATATTGAGCACTTTTGGGTTATTTGCTGATGCCACTACAACGGAAAGATTAAAGTGGCAATTGGATACTATATATATATATATATATATATATATGATTTAAGGGAGAGTGGACATGGAGTCAACACCTGGTTACTGACAGTTTCTCAGTTATATGATCTTCAGACTGGAGATCGCATAGGCGGGAAACTGTCAGTAACCAAGTATATACTCAAATATAAACGATCTATCTATGGTGCTGAGAACTATCTGCTTGGAAATATAGCCCCCATATTATCTAATATATATATATATATATATATGTGTGTGTGTGTGTATGTTTACATACATCAATATATGTGTGAGTATACATATATATATATATATATATATATATATATACAATGTATATATATTTCATTTATTATAGTCTACAATAAATTTAAGGTGCAATTGTTATCATTGGTTTCCAAGCAGCATGTTAGCCACTTTTCTTCAAGACAATGCGCCTGTTAAGAAATGGAGTGAATGTCAATTCATATATATATATATATATATATATATATATATATATATATATATGTGTGTGTGTGACAGAGTGTGTGTGTGTGTGACAGAGATGTCTAGTTCATTATAATTGAGCAGAAAGACACAGATTACAATGATAATAGGATTTTATTTGAATTAAATGAGCTCCAACATGAATAGATAGGGAATTTTGAAATATCCCATCATGCAGGTAAAAAATACCAAGAAAATTTGGTACAGTTGTGTAGGGAATTTGGTAGGCAAAGAGTTAAACTGTTCACAGTGGCTCTCCCAAAATTTGGTACCTGTATGATGGGATATTTCTTGACTAAAATCAGTTATGGTTGATTATAAAGAAAACAGCCTTTTGCTGCTAATGCCTGACAGTAGTAATGGGAGAGTGGTTTGTCTAAATTCTCACTCACTCATTGTCATGACTGGATCTTATCAAGTTAGACTATGGGAGTATAGAATACTAAGTCCAATTACCATCGAATTGGCAAGACAAGACAGCAAACAGTCGTAACTGAATACAATTCTGAGATGCCGCAAAGATCACTGAAAAGTGGCAGGATTTATGGAGCCTCAGAGGACCCTACAAACCAAGCAGCCAATCAGGACTCAGGGAATGGACTCACCCAAATGCATGGGTGGACTGTTCTGAATTCCCATGAATACCAGTTGTCCTGACACTGGTGCTGTTGGGCTTGGCCAGTCACATTGCTCAAACCAATTGTTGACTGTCTAACTGACTTACTTCAATAAGGAGTAACAGCTTTAAGCTGTTATTACCAGAGCAGGTAAATTAGTTATGGGAGAGTGGTTTGTCCAAGTTCTCACTCACTCATTATCTTGTCTGGACTCTGTCAGGGTTGATTATGCAAGCAACAGCTTTTTGTTCCTCGTCCCTGAGCAGATAACATAGTCATGGGAGAGTGGTTTTTTTAAGTGTTCACTCACTGATGTTCTTGACTGAAATCTGTCAAAGTTAATCATGAGAATAACAAGCAGATAAAGTAGTTATGGGAAAGTGATTTTCCCAAATGCTAATTCAGCCTCTCTCTTGAATGTACTCTGTGAAGCTTGGCTATGGGAATAATAGCATTTTTATTGCTTCATTTGAAATTCAGTAGAAGTTATTGAATATTTTAAAAAAAAACCTTGAGGGATGCTGGATGGTTCAGGTGTAAAAAATTGATAAAAACAACTAAAACCATGTGTTACATAATAAATGGGCAACACACATCCGAGAAAGTTGTGTAATAACATCTGTAGATTTGGTTTGGTTTGTTTTGTTTTACGGCATATCAACCTCAGTGGGTCATTTAATGCTGATAAAGTTTTGAAATAAATTCATTCTTAATGGATAATACAATTTTTTTATAAATACATTTTTCTATTTAACCCATAGATGGGACCAGGGAGCAATGGTGATGAAGGGGTGCTCCACATTCCCCAAACCTCCAGAACTGGAACCTCACCCTCAGATAGAGTTTAACATCATTCCCAGGACATGTAGACCCGCAGCCACCGCCTTCTAGCACCCATATAATAAAAAAGGGTTGGGGCTTGCCATAAGGGCAATAGGGTTGGGAAAATCATATAGGTGCAACATCTGTAGAATCAACATATCATACTCACCTTCACAGTAAGGCTTTAACTAGCATCTATTTACCAGACAAAAAAAGTGGACTGTAACTGAATACAGACCTTGTGCTATTAGAACACAGTAATCTGTTGGGTATATATGGATCAAAGCATCAACTCTAAAACCAGCAGCCAATCAGAATCCTAGGAATGAGCTTGGTCAAGGTACACAGTGGAATAACCCAACCTGCTATATAAACCCTCTACCAACTCTGGACTCTGAAAAAAGATTCAACTTGCAACACAGCTGAATATTGATCATGTGATACAAATTTCTACAACATCCAGTTGAGAAAATTCTTAAATTTTTTGGAAAACATTTTTTAAAGAGTATCAAATCCTTAAAATAAATTCATTACAAATCTTATATTTTCTCCCACCATAATGAAAGCTTTTTCATTCCCTATATTTGTCAAAACCCTAGACATCACTTTAAAAAAAATAAGTAAAAAAATCTAAGAAATAATTTATATGAAATAGAATAAATAATTGATAATGGGAATTCACTAAAGAAGTGTTCTGTGTTGTCACTAAAAACAAATGATAATAATGCAAGATGTCTTAAGAAGAAGGAACCATCCTGATTAAGAAGATAGAATGAGAAGACAAACCAGCCATCGACTAATAGCTACTCAGCTGCAGAAGAAAAGCTGTAACTCAGAAGAAGAAATATGTTGACTACAAGACAATGAAGAATAAATAATTGATAATGGGAATTCACTAAAGAAGTGTTCTGTGTTGTCACTAAAACAAATGATAATAATGCAAGATGTCTTAAGAAGAAGGAACCATCCTGATTAAGAAGATAGAATGAGAAGACAGACCAGCCATCGACTAATAGCTACTCAGCTGCAGAAGCAAAGCTGTAACTCAGAAGTAAGAAGAAATATGTCGACTACAAGACAATGAAGAATAATCAAAGTTCCAATTACCGTCGAATTGGGAAGACAAGGCAACAAACGGTTGTAACTCAATACAAACCCTAATAGTCGCTAAGTCTACTGCAGAATGACAGGGTATTTATAAAACTACACAATATCATTCAAATCAAGCAGCCAATCAGAACTCAAGGAATGGAATCACCCAAATTCATGAATGGATCATTCTTGATTTCTATATATATACCAACTGTCTTGGACACTGCTTCAGTTGTACTTAGTTAGCTGCTGTTATTCAAAACAACAGTAGACTAACTGACTTCAATAGACAAGATAAATCCAGATTAAGATGAGTATGGGTATACAACCATGTTCATACACTCATATGTCAATGTCAAGATGGGTATGCATATTATGTGCTCATATACCCTCGTTGGGTATATACACAAGAGTTCTTATATGATAGAGAGAGTAGAGGCATCAAAGAAGGATAGACAGATAGATAAATTACTTGGTTGTTCTTTGTCTAGTCACCATGTTTTTGTTTCTTTCTTCTCTTTCTATTCCGGCCATGATCATTTAAGTTAAGTTGTGAGGTGTAAGTATAATAGGGGTAGATTAACCAAACAAAACATTTGGAGAGATATGGAGACAAGACAAAATAAAAAGCAATATGGCATTCAAGTAGATATGCTAGATTCATATCTTTGGGAATTCTTGTGGCGAGAGAACAACAAAGAAATTCTTAAAGATATAGTTGATTTACAATAAAGCATTTTTCAAACCCATTTATCACTTAATGGTCTTATTATTTAAGGTCTAACAATTTACTGAACACCACTAAAAAACAACCGGAAGTGAAACGTTTGGGAAAGTTTAAGTATCTTTTTTCTTCGTGGGGCATTTTAAAAACAAAAGAAAGTTTATATCCCTTTCTATTGTAGCAAATTTCATCGGAAAGTAACA
Organism: Doryteuthis pealeii; assembly: GCA_023376005.1. NCBI lineage: Eukaryota > Metazoa > Mollusca > Cephalopoda > Myopsida > Loliginidae > Doryteuthis > Doryteuthis pealeii. The sequence goes on from CM042171.1 coordinate 67,630,137, forward strand.
CTTACAATTAAATTCTTTATGATATAGTTGACTCACAATAAAGCATTTTTCAAACCCATGGTCTTATTTTAAACATATTGCTTTATAATTCACCTAATCTATTCAACACATAGATTGAATATGACTCATATGATTCATATCTTTATGAACTTTTGTGGCAAGAGAACAACAAAGAAAGCAACATTTTCAATCAAATCTGCAATGATAGTTAAGTTTACCTCTTTGTCTAGTCTTCTCTTGTTGGTTTTTCATTTTCTAACTAAGGCATGCATTTAAGTCATGTAATAACTGATCAACAAGACTTATGGCTTTGATCAAAGTTTTATTTGCCTGTTTCTAACTCATCGCGCAGAGTCACAGCCGAGGTGGGACATGTCTATCTCACCTGGAGTCTGGCTGTAAACTGACTACCTAACTGAATCTCACATGACTTGTGAGATTCTAACTGTCCAGTAGTTTTCCGTTCCGTGATATGAAAACACTGACCCCTTAGAATTCTCCTACAGGGTGTTGCCCATAATCTATGCTACCACATAGGTTATGCAACCATACATGTTAAGATGTATGTAACACAACCATGGGTATACAGGTATACTATAAAAAATATAAAATGGTTATATCTTTTTCTTTTTCTTTCTTTTCTTCTTTCTCTCTGTCTTTTCTTTCTTTCTCTCTTCTTTCTTTCTTTCTTCTTTCTCTCTGTCTTTCTTTCTTTCTTCTTTCTCTCTGTCTTTCTTTTCTTTTTCTTTTTTTCTTTCTTCTGTCTTTCTTTCTTTTTCTTCTTTCTTGTCTTTCTTTCTTTTCTTCTTTTTCTTTTTTTCTTTCTTCTTTCTTTTCTTTCTCTTCTTTCTGTCTTTCTTTCTGTCTTTCTTTCTTTCTTTTCTTTTTTCTTTCTTCTTTCTTTCTTCTTTCTTTCTTTCTTTCTTCTTTCTTTTTTTTTCTGTACCTCACGAATCGTAACATAAAGATAACTTGGCCTAAAATTAAATATGGCCATGCAAAATAATTCTCTTTTTCTTTCTTTAGTTTTTCTTATTTTTTACATCTAATAATCAAAATGTCACTTTCAGCTTGTGAGAAAAATGTTCACATCAAAGAGAATTCAAAATGAGTTCCATGTTTTCATCCTCTGAAAATATATTACATTTTAAAAAAGGATTACCTGATATTAATAAAGAAAGGAAAAGAAGGGCCAGTTTAGCTCAGTCGGTAGAGCGTCTGGCTAAGAACCAAAAGGTTCCTAGTTCTATATTAGCCCTTGCTAAGTTAGCGTATGAGTAACACAGCGATCTGTGTTGTAAAGTAAGGAGCTGATGGTAGGTGTGGTGCTCTACCTCAGATGCAATAATAATCTCCTTGCTATGGCACTAGTGAAAAGGGGATAGATTCCTTCACGGTCTGGCTGGTACCGACTTTAGGCCACCCCAACAACTTTTTATTATTTACTTATTTTAGGGCCGGGTTAGCTCATTTGGTAGAGCGTTCGGCTACTCAGCGTATGAGTAGCACGGTGATCTGTGCGGTAAAGTAAGGAACTGATGGTAGGTGTGTTGCTCTACCTCAGATGCAAAAATAATCTTCTTGTGAAAAGTGGATAGACTCCTTCACTGTCTGGTTGGGACAGACTTTAGGCCACCCTGGCACCTTTTTATTATTTTCTTACGTATTTTAGGGCCGGGTTAGCTCAGTCGGTAGAGCTTTCGGTTACTCAGCGTATAAGTAGCACAGTGATCTGTGCGGTAAAGTAAGGAGCTGATGATAGGTGTGGTGCTCTACCTGAGATACTAAACAATCTCCTTGGTCTAGCGCTAGTGAAAAGGGGATAGACTTCTTCACTGCCTGGCAGATACTAACTTTAGGCCACCACAACGACTTTATTTTTTTTCTTTACTGTCAGAGACTGAAACAATCAGCTGCAGTAAGGGCTCTTGGAATTTTATATCCATTTTTCTATGTATTTTTCTTGCATGTATACATTCTTTCACAGCTTAAACACTGCTTAAAAATTGACCTTGTGTCACATCCTACTTCTGCAGAGGTTTTGTTTTGTTTTACACAGTGGGTCATTTAATGCCGATAAAGTTTTGAAATAAATTCCTTTTTAATGGATACTCAATTTTTTAAATAAATACATTTTTCTATTTAACCCATAGATGGAACCCTAACAGGTCAGAGTGGACCAGGGAGCAACGGTGATGAAGGGGTGCTCCACATTCCCCAAACCTCCAAAACTGGAACCTCACCATTAGATAGAGTTTAACGTTAATTCCTAGGACATGTAGACCCTCAGCCACCACCTTCTAGCACCCATATGATAAAAAGGGTTAGGGTTGTCATAAGAGCAATAGGGTTGGGGCAATCATATAGGTGCTAGGGCTTGACGTGACCAGCTGATTGATCGGAGGGAGTCTCTCCGACCACCTGTCTAACCCAAGAAAGGGCCAAAATGGAGTATTGTAATTGTGCGGAGGAGTTGGTATATACATACTTGAAGTATTTATAGATCATTCATGTTATTTTCAGATGGTGATAGTATATATATATATATACTGATCAATATATACTCCACACATGACTGTTAAGGGAGTAAGTACAGGGTCTGTATTTAGTAACAGACTATCAGCTTTTGTCTGTCAACTGAACGCTAGTTGAAACCTTCTGGTGAAGGGGAATATACTTTGATCAATATATACCCAACACATGGCTGTTATGGGAGTTAGCACAGTGTCTGTATTTAGTTACAGCCTGTTAGCCTTTGTCTGTCAACTGGACGATAGTTTAAACCTTCATGTGAAGGTGAGCATTATATGTTCATTCTAGATCTCTCCTCTAGTTTCCCTGTAGCTCCCAATTTAGCAGTGTTGTTCTAAGTTTCTTTCTGAATCCTTCATATTTTTCATTCAAATAGAAATTCATTGGTACATTTGGTGTTATATTTGCTCCTCCTTTTATAAAACTTAAAAAACTAAAAAAAACTTTCTTGACGTTATTTGTTGTTCATTTCTCTCTTGATAAATACAGTATAGAATATATATCTAAAGTTGGTGGGTTGTCTCCCTTAGTCGACATTCCCCTTTTTAAACTGACCAATCACAAGCCCGCGATTTTCGGTACAGAAATCAAAGATAAGTATCTACCTCTTTTCCAACCAGTGTCTCAAAGGCAGCAGGCGTTTCAATTTTTCTCTGCTTCTATGAATAGAGAAGATGAGGAGAACCGTAGTAAGTACAAGACCTTTAACCATCGACCAAGGACTTGTTTAAGTTGACTTATATTCATTTATATTCTTGTTTTTCTGATTGTGGACAATAGTTTAAACCTTCATATGAAAGTGAGTATTATATGTTTATTCTACATCTCCCCTCTAGCTTCCCTGCAGCTCCCAATTTAGCAGTGTTGTTATAAGTTTCTTTCTGAATCCTTCATATTTTTAATTCAAATAGAAATCCATTGCTACGTTTGCTGTTATATTTGCTCCTCCTTTTTAAAAGAGCTCTTATCTTGTTTTTCTGATGGTGTCCAATATTGTTTTCTTGTTTGTCTTTTCTATTACTGACTTATTTGATGTTCTCTAAGATATTGAATGCCTAGGACGCGTCTTGGTTATTTTCTGTGAAAAGAATGAAGCTTATCCGCTTCATCTTTTGTCCCCCACCCCCAGGGACTGCAGTTATTACAGTCGTACTGGTTTCATGAATGTTTCCTATAATTTCAACCTTATCTTTATTTGTAGTTTACCTTTTCTTTACCAGATGTTGTGGAGTTTGTTTAGGGAAGATTGTTGATCATTATTTTCTCCTTGTAGAGTTTTTCTTTATCTCCAATCTCGGAGATCCAACTATTTTTCCATTCTTTTGTGTCTCTCTTTAATCTTTTTGTTTTATTTTACCTACGTGCTGATAATAACTTCAGTCACACCTCTGAGAACCAAACTGCTTCTTGTCAGAACAGAAAAACAATCAATACTTTTACAGGATGAAGAAACTTTTGGTTTGGTTTGTTTTACGGCATATCAACCTCAGTGGGTCATTTAATGCCGATAAAGTTTTGAAATAAATCAATTCTTAATGGAGGGCCGGGTTAGCTATATATATACATATAACACACACACACACACACACACATATACATATAAACACACACACACACACATATAAACACACACACACACACATATAAACACACACACACACACATATATATATATATATATATATATATATATATAATTTAATATACCAAACTTGTTGGTAAACTCTTGCAGTAAGAAAAAACCCTGCAAAATAGTTTGATTGTAAAAATATACTACCAAACATCACCTGGAGAAAAAAAAATTTGCAAAAAAAGAAAAGACCAAGATAGACATACCAACCAAAAATAATTGGTTGATACTATAATACTTGACCAAGAGACAAAAATTATATATATATATATATGAAAAATATATATATAAACCGCCAGGATTTTCTAAAGCTAATAAAATGAAGAGTGCTCAATACCTAAGTAGAGCAAATAATAAAGTTAAACCTAATGAGTCAGATATACCTACTAACAGTTTTGCATAGTAGCTCTTCAGGGCAAAGATCTGAAGAAGAGCTACTATGCGAAACTGTTAGTAGATATATCTGACTCATTAGGTCTAACTTATATATATATCTAATATATAAAACAGAGATTTTGGTATGTACGTGTCGACGTATAACAAAAAAACGGGAGGTCACTCAGATTCAAAATCTTGCATACACATTGATATCGTTCTAACTAAGAAAAATTCCAAATTTGGTTATTGATTTTTACTGATTAAGGGATTTAATCGATTAATTAATATCCAAAATCACCCAATTTGCGGAACTGTCCGTATATCAGCCCCTCCTGATAATAAAATATTGTCTCTGCCTGCTTATTGTTAAAGCGATAACAGCAGCGAAGTTTTGATTTTAATGAATTAATTTTGCAGTCTAAGCCGTTCAGCTCCGAATTTATGGCCTATTTATGGTCCAGTCTTTTAATAATTTTTATATCGTTAGAAAGATAAGAAAATACTCTTTCAAAATATGTAATTTGTGTGAGTTTTTATTAATTGAATCATTTTTACAGCAAGTTAAAAATTAAAAAATGGCTTCGGATAGCCACGCTGCCTATGATTATTGCGATACAAGCAGTGCAGTCTATAACAGTCAGATCGGAATCTCTTACCTATTTAGGATTTTAATCTTTAAAATATTTATATCTTTAGTAATAAGATGAAATAGTCTTTCTGAATATGTAATTTGTATGTGTTTTTATAGATTAAATTATTTTTTAACAGCGAGTTTGTCCATATTCTTAAATTGTACAGTACACTCATTTTAATTTTAATTTTTGTAATGCATAAAAATTGTAGAAAATCAAAATGCACGCTTTACGGTTACATTATTAAAAAAAATTTTTAATCGTAAATAACAGTATCATGAAAATCAGTTTACGTCGTAAGTACGGTTACATATTTGTATAAATTAAACTAAGATTTTCATTCGAATAAAATGACTTTTAATTCTTTAATTTATTTATTAATTTTTATTGTTAGAGTTTTAAAGGGTTAAAAATAACAATAAGATTGACGAATTTCCTTAGAAACTGTTTTTCTTTTGGTTCGTTAACTATCACATCTATACAGATGGATCAAAACAAGGAAAAAAAGTTGGTTGTGCCGCTATTTCTCAAAAACAAGAATCCTTAAAACGCCTACCAAATGAAGCCTCAATCTACAGTGCAGAAACTACAGCCATTGATCTAGCTATGAATATCATAGCAAATCACAAAGCTTCCAAATTTATTATATGCACGGACTCTAAATCAGTCCTATTAGCACTACATAACAAAAACACATCATCTCCTCTGATCACGAAGCTCCTAAACAAACTAAACACCCTCTCTGAAAATAATAACATTATATTCTTCTGGATACCAAGTCACATTGGTATCCAAGGAAATGAAAAGGCAGACAAAGCCGCAAGAAAGGCACTTCAGACACATATGAGCAAATCTAAAATCCCATATACAGATCTGAAACCAACCATAAACAAATTTATATTAGACAAATGGCAGAAATCATGGGACAATCTGACTCAAAACAAGCTCCACGAAATACAAGAAGTTATTGGAGAGTGGCCGACGGTCCACAGAAGTATTAGAAGAGAAGAAGTAATACTCGCCAGATTGCGTATTGGGCACACCCACATTACCCATTCGTACCTGTTAAAAGGGAGGGTGCCCCAGTGTGCCCAACATGCAAAGTACAACTTACAACCAAGCATATCCTTCTAAATTGTAACAGACTTAAACATATCCGTGCAAATTACTATCAAGCTAGAAACCTGAAAGACATCTTCAAGAATACAAACCCTGAAAACATTTTAAATTTTATTAAAAAAAGCAACCTTTTCAACAAAATATAACAGAACATAACCAATTATCTCCATAGAACCACTACCTTAAAGTCTGAAATCCAAAATAACCTTTTTGGCATTAAATGACCCACAGGGGTTGATATGCCGTTAAACAAAACTCAAACTCAAACTCAAACTAATTATTTTCTCAAACCACGATAAAAAACAAAACAAAACAAAGGTTACTAATACGGACACAATCCGGTGTTTTATCTTTAGTCGAAGGCCCGACTGGAGATAAGTAGTCAATTATTTGTAAGACGAAATTTATTTCAAGTTTATCCGACAATATCCAGTTATTGGAACATTTCAAAAAAATTTTATATGTAAGTACGAAAAATTGTAAGCGCTTTGTTTATCAAAATGACATGATTCGTTAGTAAATTACCCGAAAAGTTGATAAAACAAAACAACTAACAACCAACATTTAAATTATTATTCAAAATACAATTTAAAATATTCCTCAGAATTTGCCTTACAAATTAAATTTTAAGTTTTATGATTTTACTCTTTATTGTGAAGTCAATAAACATCGCTGAGTTTATAGTGCAACTTTTCAGTTCTGAAAAATTGGCATGTTTAAATAGAGATTTCATAGGTGACATTTGAACTTTTATGAAAATTGATGTTTTGTAATTAATACAAATTTTGTAATAAAACTTAATTTTAACTAGGGTTAGGGGTTAGGGTTAGGGGTTGGGGTTAGTTTAATGGGAAAATAAATAAATAATTTGGGTTCTGTTCAAGCGGTTCCGATATGGGGGATCAATTTACTATAAACTTATACGAGGAAATGAGCACCCGTGAATACTCAAATAATAAAGAACTTTTAAGAATTTTTTTTTTCAATCTGATAGATTGTGTGTAATCGATAATAATCAACTGAAGGAAAAAAATAGATGGGGGGGGGGGGGGAGTCCAGATAATCAGGTCCACCAAAACGTTTTTAAACAATGTTTTTTAAAATACTAGGTACCACCAATTTTACCCTGTGAAATTTACCCCCCCCTTATATTAACACTATGAAACTTGCAGAAAAATTAATATTTTCTTGAAAATTTTTTTTCCATTTGAAAGAAAAAACATTAAATAAACTCCTGATGATTTTTTAACTTTTTTTCAGCTTACAGAAATAATGAAAATTATGATTGAAAAACAACGTTTTCATTTTTGCACTGTTAAATCAACTGAAAATTAACGTAGCTAAAAACAAGTTACGATAAGAGTTTTTTAAATCCTATGAAAAATCAATTAATTATAAATAATAACAAAATATTTCCGTTTTATTCAAGATGGCCTAAACTGATCAATTGGTGGTCCCTATAATACTATCTTAGGTTTTAGCAAAAATAGATATTGCAATACAAAGAATTTAAATTTTCGATTCTCAGCTTCTTTTTAAACTCAACATGCAATTAAGAACTAAATGTGAATTGTTGTCATGTACAAAAAATTTAAAACAATAACAAACAAATATACAAACGAATACTTTCAATTTGTTGTATAATAATATGAAATAATTTTAAACTATAAAACAGAAAATACAAATCCTGAAATATACAAATTCTCAATGATTTTAGTTTCAAGAATTATTTTCCTCTTACCCTCTCTCTAACTACTGTCTTCCACTTTCTCTCTCACTCCCTGGTGATCCAAATTTCATTTTAGTCCGGTCATGGACCGGGTACTTTAGCTAGTATATATATATTCTAATATAGGTCCAAGTGATAACCTATGTTGAGGCTCTTCAGGGTTAACTCCACTGTGTAAATCAAGAAGTTAACCCTGAAGATCCTCAACATGGTGAAACTCAAGTAGGTTATCACTTGGACCTATATTAAAATAAATTTGCTCTACTAATGTATTGAGCACTTTTTTATTTGTTATATCACTGCCTTACCTTTATGAACTTCACATCAACCACCGTGACCATATTCACCGGTAAGACATCTTTTAGTAATAATAAATAATTTTTTTCTGAGAACAAAATACATTTTGCGGACCTCCTATTTTTTATAAAATATATATATATATATATATGTACATATAGTTGAATGAAGTGACAAATAAAAGTTTTAGCTTTTATTCATTTATTTGGGAAAGATATTATTATATGGTAATATCGTTCCCAATAAATGAATAAAAGCTAAAACTTTTATTTGTCACTTCATTCAACTATCAACGCTCTATCACAGGTATTGAGCACTCTTCTAATAACACTGTACGTTGGATTACTATTACTTTTCTAGTATACAAGGGCTGGGTTAGCTCAGTCGGTAGAGCGTTCGGCTAGAAACCACAAGGTTCCTAGTTCGATACCAGTACTCGCCAACTCAGCGTATGAGTAGCACAGGGATCTGTGCGGTAAAGTAAGGAGCTGATGGTAGGTGTGGCGCTCCACCTCAGATGCTAAAACAATCTCCTTGGTCTAGCGCTATTGAAAAGGGGATAGACTCCCTCGCTGATTGGTTGATACCGACTTTAGGCTGCCTCGATGACTTTACTTTACTTACTTAGTACCAACCATACACATTAATATATATATATATATATATATATATATATAAATATATCAGCTCATTAAAAAAAGATAAACTAGTCAGATGTTCAGACAAGTTCTGTCAGATTTATTGCCAACACAGTAATGATTCTCGTTCAATATTCACCGATAATGATTCAATAATTACAATTACCAAAGTAATATATTATTCCTTGTTTTCCCCACAGAGACGACATTGTCAATCTATTTTTGTCATTACTCCAGGGTATTTTCCTTCATTCATAATGTATAATAAAGTCCCTTAATTCTCATAGGGTCAAATAAGTGTATCACATGATTTACTCAATCATCAACTTGTTACACCTGTTTTAGTATAAAGCTTTTGGCCTTCTGATTTTTAACATCTTTATTACACTGATTAAAATCAATTTATATATATATATATATATATATATATATATTATAAAATAATAAAATTGAAGGCAATACAATGCATAAAAAATAAAGACAAAAAGATTTTTATATGTCTAATCGATTTCAAAGCAAAGCTTATCATCAGAGTTTTTCAGAAAAACTCTGATGATAAAGCTTTGCTTTGAAATATTAGACATATAAAACATCTTTTGTACGCATATTGCCTTATTTTTTATTTTTTTAACTTAACAATGCTTCAAGCAAATTAATAATTACTTTTATAATATATATATATTATTATAGTGTAGGGGCCGGTTTAGCTCAGTCGGTAGAGTGTTCGGCTAGGAATCTCAAGGTTCTTAGTTCGATACTGGCCGCCACCAACTCAGTGTATGAGTAGCACAGGGATCTGTGCGGTAAAGTAAGGAGCTGATGGTAGTTGTGGCGCTCCACCTCAGATGCTCAAATAATCTCCTTGGTCTAGCACTAGTGAAAAGGGGATAGACTCCCTCGCTGATACCGATATTAGGCCGCCCCGACGACTTTTTATATTATAGTGTAATGGTTACCATTGTAGGAAATGGACACATTGATTGAGGTGTATTTTCATGTTTTTTTTATGGACTCTTTATACATTTACACTGTCAGATTTATATTCATTTCTTTCTTCATAGCAAAACGATGTTTGCAAAAATAAATGACGTTAGCAAAATGCAGCGAATGAACATAGATGAAGCGATCGCATGACTTACACGCTTTTTGCGAAAAACAATGTTTCCGATTTGAATTTAGATTATTTTCTGCTTCTCTCTTGATGAGTCTGGATTAAAAACATTTACATCTAAAAACGGACCTAATTATCATTATGTTCTGATGATGATTTTTTATAAATCGAAATATTGAAAATGCAGCGAATGAACAAAGACGAAGCGATCGCATGACTTACACGCTTTTTGGGAAAAACAATGTT
>CM042171.1:67645448-67652948 GCA_023376005.1 Doryteuthis pealeii
TGGATTTCTGTAATGAATAATTTGCAATTAATTTCTGTAGTAAATAATTTCCATTGAATTTCTATGATAAACAATTGTAATGCATTTCTATAGAAAATTATTTCTTATTCATTTCTATATTAAATAATTGTAATGAATTTCTATAGTAAATCATTTCCAATTAATTTCTACGATAAAAAATTGTAAAGAATTTCTATAGTAAAGCATTTCCAATAAATTTCTATGATAAATAACTGTAATGCATTTTTTTTATAGTAAATAATTTCCAATGAATTTCTATAATGAGTAATTTGCAATTAATTTCTGTAGTAAATCATTTCCAGTGAATTTCTATGATAAATAATTCTAATGTATTTCTATAGAAAATCATATCTAATGCATTTCTATAATAAATAATTGTAATTCATTTCTATAGTGTCTATTGTGTCTCTCTATATGAAATCATGAGAATAAATCAATATTTTGAGTGATTTGTTTACTGGGCCCTTCCTCCTGCAATATTCCAATAAACAACTAGTAGATATATTTGGTTTCTTAATAAAAGAAAGTCAAAACAAAAATCAGAAACTTTTCCCAAGAGGCAAAAGTCAATAGCGAAAGTTAATTTGTTTTCTGTCGAGATTAATCTTATTGTTGAAAAACAGGAAAGAAAAACAAAAAACAACAAAACAAAAAAATATTCTCACTGAATAAGTAAAAAAAATTAAAAAATGACAACCAAATCATTATTTTCACCTTCTTAATCATAGAATTTAATCAGGTGTAAAATAGAAAGAAAAAAAAATTGTTGTCTTTAAATTCCCTGCTTTTAAACAATAGGAGATTTGGTAGCATATATATATATATATATATATATATATATATATATATATGTGTGTGTGTATGTATGTATATATATATATATATGTATGTATATATATATATATGTATATATATATGTATATGTGTGTATGTATGTATATATACATATATTATATATATGTATATGTGTGTATGTATTATATATATATATATGTATATATATATATATATATATGTGTGTGTGTGTAAATATATATGTATATATATATATATATATATATATATATATGTGTATATATATATATATATATATATATATATATATATATATATATATATATATATATATGTATATATATATATATATATATGTATATGTATATATATATGTATATATATATATATGTATATATATATATATATATATGTATATATATATATATATATATATGTATATATATATATATATATATATATATATATATATATATATATATGTATATATATATATATATATATATATATATATATATGTATATATATATATATGTATATATATATATATATGTATATATATATATATATATATATATATATATATATATATATATATATATATATATATATATATATATATATATATATATATATATGTATATATATATATATATATATATATATATATATATATATATATATATATATATATATATATATATATATATATGTATGTATATATATATATATATATATATATATATATATATATGAATGTATAATATATATATATCATATAGATCATTTGCATCATTTTCAAAACACTTTCATTGCCTGATGACTGCTACACAACAAAAAAAAAAAAACAATGGTAACAAAATTGTTCCAATGCAAATAAATATAAACTAAAACATCTATCTCTCTCTCTCTCTCTCTCTCTCTCTATATATATATATATATATATATATATATATATATATACGAGAAGAAAAAATGGATATGAAATCCGACAGTGTAAAGAAGTATAGAGTTTAGCAAAAACAACAAAATTAAGTCAAAGATTGATTTACAGAGAGCCGATGCTAAAGCATTTCGGTTTTAATAAAACCATCAACAGGACTTAACATAGTAATATTGATTCATACGAAAGGAATGGTGTAAAACAAGCAAAAAGTTTGTGAGCCTTAATTTGTGCTAAACTTTTATTTGTCACTTCATTCAACTATATATATATATATATATATATATATATTATATTATATTATATATATATATATATTATATTATAAATTGTTTTCTTCTTTAACAGCATTGTGTGATGTTTTCATTCCACCTTTTCTTACTCATATATATATATATATATATATATATATATATATTAATTGTAAACATTTTTCTCTCTACCATGGTATTGGTGTTCAAGGTACACCTTTTTGTACCTTGAACATCGAAACGGTGGTAGAGAGAAAAACTTATGAAATACATTGAGCACTTTTTGGGATTAACTGCTAATGCTACTACTATGAAAACGTTATTGCAACTTTTGAGCAATTTGAAAATGGAAGCAAATCCGACGGTATGTTGAAAGGAAAAATAAAGGAAAGAAAATGCTGAATGGATAAAATAGATTTTATTTTATTTCATTTTACTTACACGTGTTTCGGCCAGGAGTTTATCCATATACATATGTACTCTATCTATTATTATTTTAAATACATTTAAATTTTTTTTAAAATTGTAGTTTTCTATTATTGTTATTTTATTTTGTATTCAAAATAATAATAGATAGAGTGCATATGTACATGGATAAACTTCTGGCCGAAACACGTGTCAGTAAAATAAAATAAAATCTATTTTATCCATTCAGCATCTTATTTCCTTTATTTTTCCTTTCAACACACACACACACACACACACATACATACATACTCACAGACAGGGCCGGGATAGCTCAGTCGGTAGAGCGTTTGGCTAGAAACCACAAGGTTCCTAGTTCGATACCGTCCTTGCTAATTCAGCGTATGAGTAGCACAGGGATCAAAATAAAATAACAATAATAGAAAACTATAATTTAAAAAAAAAATTTAAATGTATTTAAAATAATAATAGATAGAGTGCATATGTACATGGATAAACTTTTGGCCAAAACACATGTCAGTAAAATAAAATAAAATAAAATAGAATCAATTTTATCCATTCAGCATATGTGTATATATATATTGAAAAATCCTCTTGGGTGAGGCCAAGTTTCATCACTCTAGTTATGAACCAATCTAATGGCATATAACATCGTTTATTTACATTGAATGTTCCAATTTTATTTACACTAGTACAAAATAAAAAAAACACCCTCCGGGCGATGTAAAAATAAATTTTTGAAACATATTGCCTGAGGGATGGGAGTTAAAAATTCAATGTCAGCGAGTTTGTACCCTAAGTAAGTAAAATCATCAAATTCATTAATGGATTAAAAAATAAAACAATTTGAAATGTAAACTTTAAATATATATTAAAATAAAACAAACTATATATAGATATATAATACCAGTCATGTATTTATTAAAACTTGTTTTAAAAAAACAATGAGGACTGTCTAATGTTGCATGTTTAAATTTTGAGTGTATTTATTCTATGTTATGACAATTTTGGGTAATGTGATGTAAGCAGTGACGTAATTTTTGTTACAGACAAAAAACCAGAAGCAAATCTCCATTATTAATAGAGATTTTATTTTGTATTTAAAATAATAATAGATAGAGTGCATATGTACATGGATAAACTCCTGGCCGAAACACTTGTCAGTAAAATAATATAAAATCTATTTTATCCATTCAGCATATGTGGATATATGTATATTTCAATGTTTTATATATATATATTGGAAAATCCTCTTGGGTGAGGCCTGTTTTCATCACTCTAATTATTAAACAATCTAATAGCATATAACATCGTTTATTTACATTGAATGTTCCAATTTTATTTACATTTATAGAGTTAGTCCAGTTCCAATTACTGGTAGTCTACAGCATCTGGGGAAAACATTAGCTCAGCAGATGCTTCTGATTTGTATACAAACCACTGTCTATTTACATTTTGGTGAGTTAAAAGTGTTATGTAATAGGCTGTGCCTTGGAGTGCAAACATGGAAATGTATATACGATGACACCCGAGATCAACGACTTAGGAAAAAGGCCAGGTTCAGGGGGCAGGGATAGAAAAAAAAAGTCAGGGAGAGAAATGGGCTGTTGACTCTGCTAAGGATGTTATTAGTTATTGAAAGTCTGGTGGAAGAGAGAGAAAGAAAGAAAGAGAGACAGAGAGAGAATGAGAATGAGAGAGGAAAGAGAGAGAGAGAGAGAGAGAGGGAAAGAGAAAGAGGGAGAGAGAGAGTGTGAGAGAAAAAGAGAATGTGGGAAAGAGAGAAAGAAAGAGAGAGAGAGAGAGAGAGAAAGAGAGTGAGAGAGAAAAAAAGAGTGAGAGAGAAAGAAAGTGAAAGAGAATGAGAGTGAGGGAAAGAGAAGGAGAGAGATAATAAGAGAGAGAGAGAGAATGAAAGGGAAAGATAGAGAGAGAGAGAGAGAGAGAAAGAGAGAGAGAGAGAGAGAGAGAAAAGAGAGAGAGAGAGAGATAGTGAGAGGGAAAGAGAGAGATAGTGAGAGAGAAAGAGAGAGATAGTGAGAGAGAAAGAAAGAATGAAGAGAAAGAGAGAGAGAGAATGAATGAGACAGAGATTCTTGGAGATTCTTGGAGATTCTTGTTAGTTTGACTTTAAACACCTGTAAGCAACAGTCATAAAATCAGTTCATTGCCAAGTCAAAGTGGATAAAGAGAGGAATATAATGACGACACCTGATAATCGATAATTTTCCAAAGTCGGATTGGAAACACAAACAAAGTGGGAGTTAGAATTGTTAATAAAATGTTGGTTTCATTTTATTTATTTATTTAAAGGCATATCAACTTCTTATGGGTTATTAAATGCCAAAATTTAATTACCTAGTGAATATTTGATTTAGTTTGTTTAACAACATATCAACCCCTTATGGGTTATTTAATGCTGAAATTTGATTCATTTGTTTGGTTTGATTTTGTTTATTTGTTTATTGGCATATCAACTCCTTATGGGTTATATAATACCGAAATTTGATTAATTTCTGTGGTTTGGGTTGATTTATTCGTTTAACGGTATATCAACTCCTTATGGGTTATATAATGCTGAAATTTGATTCATTTGCAAATGTTTGATTGTAACCATGACTATTTATAGGTTTGATTTGTTTAAAGGCATATCAACCCCTTATGGGTTATTTGATATTGAAATTTGTAAATGTAAGATAGTAATTATAACTATAAACTTGTTTTAAAAAACAATGAGGACTGTCTAATGTTGCATGTTTAAATTTTGAGTGTATTTATTCATGTTATGATGATTTTGGGTAATGTGATGTAAGCAGTGACATCATTTTTGTTACAGACAAAAAACCAGAAGCAAATCTCCATTATTAATAGAGATTTTATTTTGTATTTAAAATAATAATAGATAGAGTGCATATGTACATGGATAAACTTCTGGCTGAAATAGTTTACTTATCATGATAATCTGCATACAATTATATTGTTACAAGTATTCCTAGCTAATACTAATAAAATCTATATTGTTACAAGTATTCCTAATACAAATACTAAAAGAATATAAAACTAATAAGATAGAATAAAATAAATAAGAAATGACAAGTAAATAAAATAAAATAAAATGAAATAATGATAAAAATAAAATAAGATAAAACAATAAAATAAGATAAATAGAATAAAAAATAATCAAATAAGATAGATAAATAAATAAAATAAAATGAGATAAGATAAAAATAATAACAAATAACAAGTATATAGTCGTCGTCGGGGCGGCCTAATGTCGGTATCAACCATTCAGCGAGGGAGTCTATCCCCTTTTCACTAGCACTAGTCCAAGGAGATTATTTTAGCATCTGAGGTGGAGTGCCACACCTACCATCAGCTCCTTACTTTACCGCACAGATCCCTGTGCTACTCATAACGCTGAGTTGGCGAGGGCTGGTATCGAACTAGGAACCTTGTGGTTTCTAGCCAAACGCTCTACCGACTGAGCTAACCCGGCCCTTAACAAGTATATAATAAATAATAATAAAAATAAAATAGGATAAAACAATAAAATAAGATAAATAGAATAAAAAATAATCAGCTAAGATAGATAAATAAATAAAATGAGATAAGATAAAATTAATAACAAATAACAAGTATATAATAAAACATAATAAAATGAATAGTAAAAATAATAATAATATAACAAATAAAATAAAAAATTGAAATAGAATAAAATAAGATAAATAATAATAAATAAAATAATAATAAAATAAGATGAATAATAACAAAAATAATAAATAGATAAAATAATAAAATAAAATAATAAAAAATAAATAAAATAAATCAAATCAAATAATGAAATAAAATAAAATAAAATAAAGATGAATAAAAAAAACGCATAAAATAAATAAAATAAAATAATAAAATAAAATAAAAATTATGGACGGTCTCATTTTTAAGGAGTGTCCCACCTACCATCAGCTCCCTGTACTACTCATACGCATAGTTGGCAAGAGCTGGTATCAAACCAGGAACTTACAGAGTCCTAGTCAAGTGCTCTAATGACTATAAATAAACTAAAAGCGTAATAAAATAATAAAAAATAACAAATAAATAAAATAACAGAATAAATTAAAGATAAATAAAATAAAATAAATAATAAAAAATAATAAATAGAATAAAATAAAATAAAATGCAATAAATGATAATAAAAATAATAAATAAACAAAATTAAATGAAATAAATGATAATAGGAAATTATGAATAAAATAAAATAAATGATAATAAAAATAATAAATAAATAAAATGCAATAAATGATAATAAAAATGATAAATAAATGAAATAAAATAAATGATAATAAAAATAATAAATAAATAAAATAAAATAAATAAATGATAATAGAAAATAAAAATAAAATGAAATAAAATGATAATAAAAATAATAAATAAATAAAATAAATGAAATAAATGATAATAAAAATAATAAATAAAATGAAATAATGATAATAAAAAATGATAAATAAAATAAAATAATAAAATAAAATAAACAATAATAATGATACATAAACTAAACTAAACTAAAATGTTTTGAAATTCAACTTTTAGCAAGCAATCAAGCAAGTAAGCCAAGAGGAATTCAGTTGAGAAAATATTCAGATCACTTTCTACAATAGATGTGCCTCTTCCTCCTTCCTCCTCCTCATCATCATCATAGAAAGAAGACACTGAATTTCATTTAATATCAGATAATGAAGCTTGGAGAGACTCAACTCAAAACTTGTGTCTGGCCAATTCAGATTAAGAGATGAGACTCATCAATTTTTAATGAGAAAAAATTACTTTTCCAAGACACATTTATTCTATTTTTTAAATTTAAAAATTCTTTTTTTATCTTTATTAAATATGGTCTACACTTTTTCCTAATTCTTCAGAAATTATGGTACAATTATATTATCAACAATTTTAACACTTTAAACACATGGTCCCTTGACTTTTAAGATATCTTCAACCAAAATTCACAAAAGAATTGAATACAAAACACATTCAAACTAGTAGAATATTGCTCAGCCTGGAATATCAGGC